>CAKAOH010041948.1:0-93980 GCA_916701665.1 Sebastiscus tertius | reverse complement strand
AGTCACCAGTAAGTGGCGCTCCACTGCTAAAAGCTCCTGATTCATTCAGTGGTAATATGTGATTCAGAACAGTCGGTTCAGTTTGATGATTCTTTTTTCTGCAAAATCTTTATTAATTTTTCAAATGACTCCCAATAGCAAAGAAGCAAATGTGTCCTCATAAAGAAGAATATTAGAGATTATTGTAATGAACATTGAAATGAGGCCTCCCCTTACATGTCAGACATTTGAAAGATAATAACAAAATGAAAACAACCAGTTTGATGATTTGGTGTTAGATTCGTTCATACAATGGGAATAGGGGGAAACAGTTAGCCTGGTTCTGTCCAACTATAACAAAATCTGCCTACCAGCACTTCTAAAGCTCACTAAATAACTCATTGTTTGTTTAATCCAAATAAAAACCAAAGTGTTAAAATGACATGTTCTTTTACAGGGAGCCAGACTATTTTTTGGCCGGGAGCAGTGACGTCTCCACTGGTTACCTGGCAACCTCACGGTGACGACGAGACTCTGGCTCCCTGCCAAGAAATAGAGTCCTGTCTCGAAGGTAATCCGCAAATTGCAAAAACGTGTAAAAACTCTCGCTGACTCGCTGCTAGACGACCCATCCCAACCTTAACCATTCGAGGTCAATGCCTAGACTTAACATTCGAGGGCAATGCCCAACCTTAACTATTCCATGTCAATGCCTAACCTTAACCATTCAAGGGCAATGCCTAACCTTAACTATTCCATGTCAATGCCTAACCTTAACCATTCGAGGTCAATGCCTAAACTTAACCATTCGAGGTCAATGCCTAACCTTAACTATTTCATGTCAATGCCTAACCTTAACCATTCGAGGTCAATGCCTAGACTTAACTATTCCAGTTCAATGCCTAACCTTAACCATTTGAGGTCAATGCCTAACCTTAACCATTCGAGGTCAATGCCTAACCTTAACTATTCGAGGTCAATGCCTAACCTTAACCATTCGAGGTCAATGCCTAACCTTAACCATTCGAGGTCAATGCCTAACTTTAACCATTCGAGGTCAACGCCTAACCTTAACTATTGAAGGTCAATGCCGAACCTTAACTATTAGAGGTCAATGCCAAACCTTAACTATTAGAGGTCAATGCCAATGCAAAAACTGTCATGGTCGAATCATATTTCCCCACTCCCATGTTGATAATAGTATTAAATACTTGACAAATCTCCCTTTAACGTACATTCTTGAACAGATAAAAAAAATGTGTGATTCATTTGCGTTTAATCACAATTGATCATTGACAATCATGCGATTAGTCACGATTTCATATTTTAATTGATTCAATTTATATGACACATTTCACTGAACTGTACTTCTGCTACATTTATGATGCACAGTAAAATAAAGGTGAGAGCCGCTTTTGGCTAGTGAAAAATGACTCACTCTGTTGAGAGATGTTCAACTCAAAACTGACATATTGGCTCTACTAGTTGATAGTGATGAGAAAATAAAGAGCTGATACAGAGACAGGATTTGTGTCCTCTGCATAAACACACTTTTATTACCCATGTCACACACAAGCCATTTTGTGACAAATAAAACATAAATCCCCACCCCCTTATAATTTTCATACACTCCCTTACTAACAATATTTGACAAGCATAAGCCATGATCCAATATATTTTGGAAATCATTAAATTGTAATGATATACAGCATAATTTCATCATATCTCTGAGTTTCCAGAGGTATTGAAGGAAGTGAAGAAAATAATCCCCATCACAAATGGCCAGCAGAGACCATTAAAATCCAGCTTTGATTGATCTCTATATTAACTAAAGACCTGCTGAAGTTATTTGAGGAGGAAGTTGGAAGACAGTGCTTTATCATGCTCGTCCAATGAGTCATGGATTGAGTTGCGCTGCAGCGAGGATATCTGGCACGTGCCACAGTATTGAAGTGAGGGAAGGATGATGTCTCAGTCTGGGTGGGGGAGATGAGATTTGTGTTTGAAGCCAGAGAGATAGACCTGTTATGGACTTCGATTTCTCCTCGAGGAAACGACTGCGGAGATACACGGTTATAGAGCGCTTGTCGCCATCTGTTATGTAACTCCATACATGCTATCTGTCATATCAAGACAGGTTATGTATTCTGTATCTTGTTCTCATTTTAGTCAATTTACATGTATGAACAATCCTTGCACCCGGTGCATATTTCAAAAAAGACCATTAAAGTGTCAACTTAACGGTATGATTGTCTGGGATGTTGACGTTTAGTAAATTATTAGCTCGAGGAGAAATCGGCGGGATGTTTATAAATCTTAAAAAGCTGTCTGTCGGGAAAGCTCTGTGTTTTCCTCAGCTGGGTGTCACTGTCTGCACGGAGCAACAAGACAAAACACAGTGTGACTGGAGAATGTGCAAGGTGAGATGTGAGCTCTGAAGTGAATCAAATGGTTCAGACGCCGGGTATTGACTGCCTTTGGAAGCTTAATAGGAGATTTAATAGGCCCAGACAGAGAAACAACTTACATTTTTCATAAGGTTGTTTCTCTGGGGTGTTCATGTTTGAACACGCTGACAAACCGGCATGATTTTTATAAACAGTGTGTTGTGGTCGCTACAATTCCTGTGTCTCTGAGGATCATTTTGTGTTGGATTCTTTCTTCTCGAGCAGAGGGGCTCAAATGGATTTCTCTCTAAATGAAAGGCAGACATACCTGCTTGGAGAAAATAGACTCTGTAGCACAGTACAGTACAGTCCCTTTACATTTGAACTCTAAATACCTCTTATAACACCTAATAGTAAAGAGCCCACAAAGACAGATGTCAGGGTCAGTATAATTCAGACAGTTACAGTTTCTCTCAATCACTTTGGCTCATTTTTTTTAAACAGTCTAAACATTCTCTAAACTGTAAGTGCAATTGTCACAACTGTTTGATGGGACATCACAACTCTATTGCATGTTTGCAGTCGTAGTAACTCACCCAAAAAACTTAATTCATGCTTCAAAACCTCGTTATTGTGTCAGTGAATTGGCCATTGCCACCAAAATGAAAAGCCGGACTGGTCAAAATGTTTAGATGTTTTTTTTCTTGGTGGTCAAAAATGTTTATTATATACGCAAATCTGTTTTGTTCTACTTTTTGTTGACACTGACTGCTTACTGTACTATAGAAGAATGTCAGTTTTGTCGAGCTGAATTCTGTTGTGTATCGCACTGAGCTGTTCAGATTTCAACAGCAGGTAAAGGTTTATTGAAAGTCAATAGGCCTACTATAGTACATAAAAAAGGGATATGTACATTTGCATTTATGTGGCAATATGTGACATGTTCTGTAAACAGATGATTCACCATTTATCTTTCATGTAAAGTCATATACAGCGAACAGAAAATTTGCCACAAAATGACATCTATGCGAAAAATAAGTAAAGCAAAAAACAACTAATTGTACCTCCCCACAGTACGTAACACCATGTCATAGATATTTATGGAATATACATGTGTAGCTGACAGATTTTGATAATTGAATGGATCATGTTGCATGTGATGGCTCAAGTGATGAAAGAATGTTTAGAAGTTGTGAAGAAGACGACAATCTCACTGAGTCTACTCATCAGTTTTGATCAGCAGCCATGTGCAAGTGGTTATTGTGCAAGTTGTAGACAATTGTACTGACTCTTTTGCACATGTGCCAAAAAAACATGCAATTGGCTTGAATGAATGACAAATTCAAATCTGTTGTCAACAACAAACTAATTGTTTGTGGTCTGAGCAAGGGCGCCGGGAGTAGGAGGTGGGGAAGGGGCCATTGCCCCTTCTTACAATGAGCGATGCGGTCCTACATTAACACGTTTCTGTTAAAAGTAGAACAGTTTTGCTTGTTATACAGGAGAGATTTCTGTATAGAGAGGCAAAGTCCCGCCCCTTCCGGTGGACCACAAAGGGACCTTATTTCGGGGGAAGAAAAATGTACAGTGGTTAACAGCGAGAGACAAATCATTTTTGGTCCTGTTTGAATTGTGCAGCACACACGTTTGTCAATTTAAATTATTTCATTGAATTTGATCAAGGAAGTCGCAGTTTGTCGTAAAACTGTTAAAGTATCAGATTGTGAATATACTTAATTAGAAAGACTACACATCCAAAAGTTGCATAGTGACGTCTCTCTCGCTGAAGCTATGATGACTGTGTGTTTTGTACTGGGGTGTTTCGTACGGGCCTCGCTCGTTTTTTCTCTTCCTGGCTGATAAAAATAGCAGGAGTCGCTATAAAACACATCAGGTAAGATAAAGTTTCATTTGTGTGTGGAACATAGCTAAGTTAGCTAGCTAACTAGTGTTGGTGACGTATGAGAGATGAGAGATGTAGAGATGTAGTTCACTGAGCGGTTTCTCACAAAACTAAATGATAGTACGACAAACCTACGACAAAACTGAAACTTTCTTGATTTACAAAATTATGTTTTAAATCAATATTTCTAGCCTAATTCATGCCACAATTCAAACAGTATCAAAAAACGTATTTGTCTCTGACCGTTGACTACCATACACATTTTTTTCCGAAATATTGTCCCATGGAGTCCATCGGAAGGGGAGGCACTTCGCCTCTTTAATTGTGTTTTTTTTTCTATGATCTCCTCGCTGGTTTGCAGTGGGCAGGGCTCAGTTGGATAGGATAAAACAGGATTTAGCAACATTTAATCGTATACAGATCAACCAGGCGCTTTAACCAAAGTGCTAAATCTAACCATACATAACACTCAGGATGCACCACCTATCCATCCCAACCACCTCCACATGCATGGCTTGCATGCAGTACATAAATGTAGCTGCACATAATAGACACATAATAATCCAGGCAGCAATTACATTTCCTCATGAAACGCAATTGGCAATACCAAATTAGTAGTATATAAACTTCATTTCTAGGAGACTGGGTTTTGTGTGGGGAGTCAGTTAGCCTTGAGAACGGCGCTCCTGGAGTGCTGCTGTGTGTGGTCACCGAGGGATAATGTTAAGGTAGTCAGTAAATAACTCCAAACCAAGGGCTGGCTGCTTGTTAAAACACAAGGTTCATTTTCTATGTCTATCCATGATGAATACAAAATGTGTGACAAGTTGGTATGGAGGCTTTGGGGTTGCTTAATGGCACATTTGACGGACCTGGGATGAGTAATGAAAGTATATGTAACATGAAGTGTAACGAATTAATGGATAGATGGATAGGTAGATAGATAGATAGAGCCAAATTAAATAAAAAAAACAGAGAGATATATTGAGTGTGGCCTCAGACTTTCCCAATGATAAACAGAGACCAAGGCTTTTTACAAGGTTAGCGTCACAGAGAATGAAATGCATCCTGCCTGCAGACTCACATCTCTCTGGCTGTGGCTGGCGGCAGTCTGAGCCATCCGATGCACTCTCTCCTGCGGGAATGGATTTAGTTGGATTTTTAATTATCCAACTCTGATTTCTAAATTAGTTTTTTTAATGCCAAAACTAATAATAACAATAGACAGTGATGGATCTTGGGAGACTTGAATATGCTTATGAGGAGACAGATTGTTCTCTATCCAAGCCGTCAGAGATTACCACCCCCACTCCGAGGGCTATAAGCAAATAAAAACACTTGTAAGACAATTAAATGACACAATCGCACCAAGGTTTTAATCATTGCTCCTGATAGCGTGAGCATAATACCCTGTTTGCCCAATAAGTAAAATATTTCAGCATTTTGAAGATTGAAGTTTCCTGCGACACCTTAAATTGTTGAATGAAAATCACGTGTTTTGTAGGCTGTGTACTCACGCGACAAGCAAATATACTGACATGATACAGTAAAATAAATATGATGAATTTCAGAAATGTATGACTGGAGGCTGCAAGTGAAGCAATCCTGAATGGAGACAGTGTCTTCAAATCACAGCAATAAGTCTTCCTCTCTAACTGGGTGAAAGCTAACCCATCCGTCCACCCACACACAGACTCACTGTCACACACACACACACGCAGAATCCTAGACAGACCTTCATCCTTCATTTGGCGGCACCATCTCTGTCTGTGTCCCTCTGTACAGCTGAACCACCACACCAATATCAAAAATTTTGACCAAGCTACACCACAAGGCTGCCTCCGCTGGCGCTTCGAGGTGAAAAGACATGATTATTATCCAAAGGCAACATACTGTATCCCAGCAGCTTGGACACCAGCTACAGAGGAGGATAGACAGATGGTCATTACCAATTCTGTGTGATGCATATAGAGACGGAGCAGTCTGCTCTGGATGGTGTGCACCATCTCCGGGTTTGGCAGCAGAGTCCTAGCCGAGACCCTCTGAATAAGCACATCCTCCTGCTCCCATCTCAGGAGACTTAATTGTTGCTGGACATTGTTTGTGATTCCTGCCAACTTGCCGGAAACTTTCCCTCTCTTGCAGCTTTTTGTAACCCCGACACAGCAGGGTCCCTACGCTGTTATTCTCATCCCATCATCAGATTCATGACTATGGAAAAAGCTGATGAGCCTAAAATAACCAGCATCTGAGGGGCATCATCAGTCACATTACGTCCTCAGGGTCAAACACACAAGCATGATGTCCTGATAGTGCTTGCATCTTGAATTTGCTCTGATTTGCGACTGATGTTTTTTCAACCCAGTCGCCGGAAAAAATTTTGGCATTACACATGTTTCTGCAAACCACGGGATACGATGAATGTCGATGTCTCTGAACCAAAAACAGGGTTCATAAATAAGCTTCCTATCAGCCTCGTATCACACTTGCAGAAAAGCACAATGCCTCGTCCTTAACGTTGTGAAACAATTGTCTGGGTTTAGGCAACAAAACTAATAAGTTATGGTTAGAAAAAAACATAATGATTTGTGTTAAAATGTGTTAAATGGCGTAACCACGTGACGTAACAAGGTACGAATGCAACATAACGTAACAACGCAACATAAGAATGAAACGCAACATAAGAATACATCACAACCGTAATGCAACAACATAACTACCGTAAATAAATTATAACTGCCCTTAACGGACTTTCTTACGTAACATTACATAACAAGCGTAATATCAACATTGAGCTTTGTTTTCACGCGGGACACGAACAGCGGTCTCCTGGGTGACTTTCTCGCTTGTAACTTTCAATAACGGTCACTCGATATACTACGTCACTTCCTCTGCGCGTCGCTTGATGTACTACGTAACTTGCTCTGACCATGAGAGCCATGCCACTAACATAGCTTATACAAATTAAGCCTTTAATTATTTAGTAAGAATACTACAAATATATCTAAAGGTTCATCATGTCACTAAAACATTGCTGTGAAAAAGACTCAAATATCCATGTTGGGGTGAACAGTAATTCAGGAGGCACATCATTATAAATTCAGTGGGATAAAAGAAGTGAGGCAATGAATTGAATTGATCGTGATCAGTGTTTCAGTTATGAAATAACAATCAAAATACATGATGAATCATTGCAGCACAGAGTGAAACCGACACACTTTTATCTAGCCTTGTAAATATCTCTGCGGAGAGACGCAGGGAAATGAACTCTCAGCAGTACAGTAAATAACAGCGTTCAGTGTCATACCAGAGCTGCGTTGCACGCTGCTCTGCTCTTGACCTTGACGAGTTTCTGAAGTCAATTTCCAACCTATTTATACATATATGTTACACTGTATTCTTAAACTAATGCTGTTCTTTTGTTTTGCAAGTTAAGATAAGTCACCAAGAACATGATTAAGACGATTACTGAATATAACTTGCAAAGGAAGGTTATAATCCCACACATACCCACTAAAGCCTCTCTTTTTATCCATTCAGCACTCGTGTCACAACGTCATACTGCAGCTCTGTCAGAGAAAGCCACTAGCCTTCACAATGAAGCAATCCGAGTGTTACTGACATTATATTTTGTATTGCACGAGTCAAATCCCACTGGGGTTGCCGATTATAATAATAATGATGTGAGTCGTATCATGTGACGATGTGTTATTGGTCCCAGTGGGGAGGCTCTCTTTCTGTTTGCCTGCTCTTCAGGGAAGTACTGGTTTAGGATGCGGTGTGTTGCTGAAGGACACTTCAGCAGGGCGGATGATTGCTAATATGGAGTCTGAACCCAGATCATAATGACGATAGAGATCCCTACTCGCTAGGATAGACCGCTGATCTCGATGTGGTATACAGATAGAGGATAGTGGATGTTTTTGTGCTATTTCATGCACTCTAAGAGATAAGGTCCTGTGGCCCATTAAGTTTATTTCTCGATTAAATTTGTTTACTCACACTTGTAATTCAGTACATGGCGCGCCAACAGCAAGGTTGCTGTAACCCTAAGCAGGTAAGGGTGAAAGACACAGCAACCTTATTTACCAAATTACAGATGCATATGAACCTATTTTAAGAGTCATCCGGGCGATGCCGCGGATAGTCGTCCCAAGGGTGTTTTAGATTGAGACGCTGTCATGAATGGAAAGAGTTATTCATGTGGGAAAGCTGTCGGCATGATGATTTAACCCTCCCAGTCCAGGGATTTAGTTGTTGGGACATGCCCGCTGAACATCTCGATAAATGTTTGCAGAAACAGCTACGAAAAAAGGATCTCAGTCCAGATAATTACTCACATTCTCATTTTACTTTTTGTCGAACAAGAACATCCACAATCAACCTTCCCTAAAAACGCTTCCACAAGCCAACATGTAGTCCGTTTTAATGTTTTAATCGAATTCTGGTGCGGTTCAAACCCTGGTGCAGTTCATTTGGGCGGTTGTGAACGCAGTAATTGTACGTACGGACCAAAACAATCGGTCGGAGATTGTTTGTGAGATGGACACAGGTAAACGACAGGTTAACATGAGTGGGAGAGGACTAAGGGCCCAGACATACCAACCCAACATCAAAGAACTAGCGGCGACGAAGGCCACAAGTTGAGTCACCAAAAAGTTGCACTCAAACACATCGCAAAGACTACAGCAGACGGCCAGTAAGCAGGTATGTTTTGCGCCTGTGTGAGATGAGATAACTCTCCACACCAGCAGGCGGTGGTAGTCTGTAATTGTCATGCAAAAAGGGAAACCAAATGACCAAGGACTGCGGATATACAAGCCGTTGTTATGACACATACATGAAATTTAGCGGTGTTTGCCGACCATTTTCACACCATTCTCACTCACTTAGCTTCAGTCCTGACGACCACGTCGTTGTGAAAATATCCATGTATTAGAATGATCAGATGAGATGAAGATGAAAAATGAGAAGCCCTCTGTGTTTTTTCTCCTGACTTTACTCATTGGCTTGCTTTCCTCATGTCCATTTCTCTTCTCGTGCACTGATTCACTTAAGCCGAACAGCCAATCAGATTGATTTCTCTCACCGACGGGAGCCGCCGCCTATTCAACATGCTGAGTAGGCCGAAAAAACTCAGACACTGGCAGACTAGAGCCAACAGTGTGGGACACCGCGAAAAAGCTAGACCAACGGCCCCAAACTGTCCGACAGCCGACCGTCGGTTTGGTGTGTCAGGGCTTTAACCTGGACTTCTGCAGAAGTCCGATGTTTGCTTGACATCTGGGCCGAAGAGAACATATAGAATACGCTAAATAAAGTCTGCAAAAATAGTGATGTTTATGTCATTGGAGACAAACTGGAGGAGAAAGGCTTCGTGCACACAGTCAGTCAGAGCCAAAACAAAGTGAAAACACTTCGACAACAATATTTCAAAGTCTGCGGTTTCCTGCATGGAAATGGCAGCTCTCGAGACGAAAAAGATTAAATAGATTAGCTCCTTTGTACACACCCCTCTGCAATTTATTTTGTTTATTTGGTCCACTTTAATTAGTACGCTGTGAAACCGAACCAGACTAAATAGAAAACTAACCAAAAGTATCAATTTCACTCTGATTTAGACTGGCTAAATGGACTATGGCTTGTGAAAGCACCCTAAGAGTCTCCAGAGTGAAGTGAATTTGAATCTGAACAATAAAACCCATTATACATATTATAGCTATTAGTTCCGTTGCAAAGACCAAACCCCCCTCAGACAGTTGTTTGTATTCTATAATTTCAAGGTCTGATTTTCCAGTTTTGGGATCTTGGGCCCCATCTGTGTAAATTTGGAGATAATGTTCCCAGTTGTTCTTTAACCTTTCCTTCCCCATGTCCCCGAGTTTCATTATGTACTGCATTGCCAGTTTTGATCGCCAAATTCCCAGTGGAGTTTCTCTATAAGTAATGCTGGAATTGGGGTTGTACAGATGGCCCCACAACAAATTCTCAGTGGCTTTGCTTCTGCTACAGTATAGCCCATCTCTTGAGAGCTGATTTGGTTTCTGTTCCATAACGTAAACAACCAGGATGTTATCTTGATCTTATCATTGCTCTGTAAATCATAAGTTGTGTATCCTGGCCATAGTAACAACATTATCTATATGCTTTTTGACATGTTAGTCTTTCCTCAAAGTGCATCCTTAAGATTGTGCCTGTTCTTGATTGCCCATCCATACATAAATAACCCCTGACATTCACCTCCCTTATTAACAAATATGATGTATTTTGTTTTTTCCATTGAAATCTTAAATCCCAACTTGCCTTTCTAATCAGCTATGGGACTTCCTCTGGGGGTGTGCATCTTTCCCTCTCAAGACGATTCAATACACATCTCCCTACATGGTCTGCGGTAAGGTACAAAAACGGTACAATTAACCATGTAGCGATACGATACAGTTCGATATATTACTACTTTGATACGAACCCATTCAGTTTAACTTCATCTATAGTGTTCTCATGATGTGTCATATATGTCCTATACCAATATGGCTCATTGTTGTAATGTAATGATAATAACCTTTAATTTCAACTGTTGTTTGCCTTATATCTGTAATGCTGATGTGATGGAATACAATGAACTAGTGGCAGACAGCTTTCTAAATCTACTGGAAACAATTGATGCACAAACAAGTGCTTTTTCACTGCATCCACTGACAATGGCAAAAAAACAAACTACACTTTTAAATTAGCACTTGCTATCGTTTAGCCAAGTTCCGATACATGTCGGTTAATCTTTACACCACTAGCTTCCTCAGTTTGCTAAGTTGTATGATTTACGTTTGTGTCTATTTTTGAGATTGCTCCACCATCCGCAAACAGACCAAAGCCAGCCTAAATGTCATTCATCATGAAGTTAAATATTACCGGGCTAAGTACACTTCCCTGGGGTGTTCCATTGTCAATACCTGTGCCATCAGAATAAGCATCCCCTACCATAATACAATTGTGATAACTACATTTTTCAAAGGTTATTCAATGTTGAAATTACATTTCAAATATTAATGTTAACTTTGAATCTATCTGAGAATCACGTATTGCAGTATCTAGGACTATTATACAGACACCAAAGGGTACCTTTTACATGTCTATCGAGATGCCTGTGGGTCTGACAAAACGTTGGTATGGTACTCAACAGAAGGTGCAATATAATTGGACTGAATGTAGCCTGATTTTTAGCCTCACTTATAAAACATGAGAGGCGAACACCAAAGGAAGCGATAAAAACCTTGGGAAGCAGATGTTGGTGGTTAATTGTGAATGAACACCGGTGGCGAAAATGTGTGCTGTACGTGGTCGCCTGTGTTGAAGTGTTTCTTAACTTACCGTTAAAGATTAATACCCGCCAGCATAAAGGTGAAAAGCCATGAACTCCAATTTATTCAACTTCACTGGAGACCATTTTACAATGACTAAGTCTGATTATGATAGTCATTCATAATTTCCCATTTAAATCTGAAGCACCAATCTGTAAATTATATTAAATTGCACCTCACTTTTCCGTGTAGTTGAAGAAGTTGGAAAAGTTCCTTATTTATGAGGGATGTAACAGCAACTGTGTTAGTCCAGATTGACCCTGAAGTGAAGCAAAATCGATATAGTGTCGATCCTCAGTTTCCATTAAGTGTATGTCATTCTAAAAGGTTAGGGTTAAACTGGGTCAGGGACAAAAAAGGGAAATTAATTTTAAATATTTTGACCAATTATAATATGTATTTAATATTGTGTACGGATCGGCTCCACCCCTACTGCCCACACATTAGTCTTCAGGAGACGAGAACCTTTGGTACCAACGGAAATAGTCTTTACTCCCCTTTGAATTACAGAAGCAGAGCTGTTTTGTTGGGACACTTAATGTCTCAACATCTCAATGTCTTTCAGAATGAACATGATTGTCTTTTATGACGCACTGAGAGTGAAAGATAGAAAAGTCAAAATCAACAACAACTGTTTCCAAAAAAAAGTTGGTTTCCCTTCTACTCCATTCAAAGCAGATATGAACACGCATGATGAGTCAGTCAGACGTTTTGACGAACAAAAGCACCATTCTTGTGTTAAACTATCAAACAGATCAAACGACCTGAGCTAACTTCAGTTCTTTTCCTTGATTGAATTGGGGAAAAATTATTAATTGCTGGACTTGAGAAATGGTACGGTAAGACTGCTTCTGAACTTTTTTCCCACTGATTTTCAGAGTGATCAAAAGGCACGTTTTGAGCTCTCGAATACAAGTGCAAAAGCACATGATAATAATCTGTTATTAAAATCCAAAAAATACTTTCCTTTGTATCAGACCATGTTTTGCACATGAAGGTTTCAGGTGTGTAGTTGTGCTGTTTCAATTCAAGTTCTAGCTTTAAAAGATCACAAACCATGCTGGCCGATCTGACCCTCACATAGGTGCTGTGCTCTGCGTAACGCCACAAAAACAAGTGAAACACATTTTGCTGCAGTTACATGTAAATACAGAAAATGTAGACTTGAGGAGCTCCCGATTTTGAGTGATACCTTTTCATCAAGGCAAAGATGTTTATTCAGCCTGTAAAGGAGCCTGTGAATTTGGTACGGATGACTTTGATGTCTCTCAACTGCCATAAACATCGCCTAAATAAATGAATCACAGCTAGAAGTCTTAGGTGATGTGTTTTTTGGCCACATAACACCAAATACATGCAAATGATCTGGAGTGATAGTTGAGCAAATCATTGCCTTAATGTTTTAAAAAGAGAGTGTAATTACCCTAAACAAGCAAAAATATCATCACATTTGCAGCTGCTACTCTGCATGAGCATATCCAGCAAGGTGAGATTTCACCACATGAACCTCGGGGTTTACGGGTGGAGGATGAGGGAAATGGGGATGTTTTCACTCTGAGAAACACTAACTGCCACACAACAACCTCGTCTCCTAGAAATTACATTCTAATACCACTAGTTTGGTTTGCCAATTTCATTTGGCAGGAAACATGATTGCTTCCTGGATTATGTTCACGGATGTTTTTTGTTTGTTTTTCGAGTGAAGAAAGTGCTCCGTTATTGGAAGGTGTGGGGAGGTGATTGGGGTGAGGGTGGTTGTATAAAGTGCGAGACTTTGACACCCGGAGACTGAGGTTCACACTGTTCAAGAAATATCGTGCTCAAAGTGAACATCTCTCCTGTTTCAAGTCACTGCTGACTTTTTCGGATTTTCAATTAAGACCATGATCTTTCTCAAACCTTAAAGGGACTATTTGTAACTTTCATAAATGCTTGTTAACAGCGACACCTGTGGCCGTTAAATCAACGAAAGTCAGCGTCGGGTTCGCGCTTGCTCGCTCTAAATAGACATGAACGAGCATCGCTCAAAACAGTGAG
The DNA here is from genome assembly GCA_916701665.1 of Sebastiscus tertius. Lineage (NCBI taxonomy): Eukaryota > Metazoa > Chordata > Actinopteri > Perciformes > Sebastidae > Sebastiscus > Sebastiscus tertius. Next base: position 80,319 of record CAKAOH010041948.1, on the reverse strand, counting down.
GCGACACACGTCAGCTAAAACCACAATATCACTCTATATTTCACCTGCTTGGCAGTAATGTTAGCTGACCAGACGAAGGTCTCTCCATGAATCACTGCTGATCCCAGTGTTGGCTTTTCCTGCTTCAGCCTCTGGGGCTGGAACAGGAAAAGCGGGTCGGTGCCGGGGCTGAAGCAGGAAGAGAAACGGTATTGTCAAGAGAAATGTTATTTGCATTTAGCAAGAGTGCTGTGAGTGCCGAAATAGACAAATTAATTAACTTTGACGTCTGGTTTCACATGGGGTATGAACACCGGTCTCCTGGGTGGACGTTCAGTGTTTTTTGATCCACCCGTCCACCCCGACACTGTATGAGAACAGCGTGCTCTACCTAACTCTAATGAGCTCTAAAGTTCTTTTCCTTACAATTCTTAAGGCCACTGCAGTCAAACAACACTCAATAACTCATACTCTAGTGATTTTATCTCCGTATGTTCTTGCTAAAAGAATGAATCATGAAATTATACAGTTGCGTAAGATTTGATCGCTGCAATCAGCTGAAGCTGAATAAGTGGTCCAAGTGTTGTCGACGCGCCGAATGTGTCTGAACACTCGGAGCTCATCATGTCAAGAACCTCAAGTCAACACACACTGCAATTAGGTCTGTGACACCACGTTGAAACACACTTATAGGACAAGAGATGATTTCTGTTGGAGCTTCACTTTTTAGAATAAAAGCTCTTTAAAATGCAGATTTAATTTTCAAAGAGTGTCTCGTCTTTGCAAGTCAGCGTTGGTATTCATGGCTGATGTATGGCACCGTATATGGAGGGAGAACAGCAGGAGTTAAACCTCCAACGGGGTATATGGGTTTAGTTAGTCAAGTTATTATCAGCTGTTTTTAGGACACACATCAAACTCTACTCAGCTGCATACCGTTTAGCCTCAGGAAAGTCTTAAAGGTCATTGGCTGATTGGTCGACGCTATCGCTATTTGCTCACATATCCATAGTCAGACTGTGTGTGTATTGGTCTGTCTTTTCAGACTGGGAGATGCCATATTCACCCCCCTTCACAACTTCCATGCTTATTGTCCATCAAAGCCACTAATGCACCTTTGATTTTAGTCATTCTTGAGCTGCCATGTCAGTTAAGTAGTCCCAATCCCCCCCCCCTTTTCCTTGCTTCGGGGTTTCACGGGAGACAGATGACGAGACGATGGCAATTCATCTTCATCACGCCGTCTGCAATACCGTTAACGTGCAGCTCTTCTCCTTACATAATGCAGCTCGTCTCCCTCACGAATGCATTCAAAGGAAAAGTACAATATCCTGAGAGCTCTGCATGTCATTTCTGGTTAGTATCATCAAGACGTCGAGGAAGAGTCGAGTGGAAGATGACAGGGCTGGTCCACAAATCCTCCACGTGTGTGTGTAATAAATTACCCACTATATCAACTAAATCATGTTTCCAAAAAAAGATTTAGAAGTATAATTTCAAAATAGCCTATATGGAGCAGGGAAGTAAATATAAGATTAGTTTATTTCTCAGTTGTAAAATGTAATAATACAACATAGAATATTGATTCATTCTGTGGGGAACGCCTTCTGTGACTGATTCAGTGCCACTCTATTTCAGATGCCTCGCGGTGCGCCAGCACTATACACAATCTGGACTTTGTATTTATTTAAAAGATTGGATTTTTGATCAATAGATGTTAGGAGGATAATACAGTACATGCTACAATGTACTCACTGACCAAGTAAATTGCACTATTATCAGTACTTGAAGTGGAAAAAAATAAGTGCCAATACGTCTCTTATTCACATGTTGTATATCGGCCAGTATCAGCGATCTCTTGTGACTTATTCCTATTTATTCATTATTTCTATCAGCGTGTTAATACTGTGTCATAATCAGTTGTGATTTTATTGCTATTATTTTACTTGGGCTATGCATCTTCTATAGTAGGCCTATAATACTCCAATAATATTCCAACTGGAACATTATAGGGTTAAGGTGTATTTGTATATGTACCCATAGTGTTAATAGTTAAAGTGCTTTCTGGTGTTATTTGTAGCCTATAGTAGGGCATCATTCAGGTCAGCGGTGTCCCAGTCAGGATGCTCCTACTGTACATATTATGCAGCAAGACAATGAGATGTATTCTGAATTTCAGTGAATAAAAAATACCAGGCGATATTGGGTTTGGGGGGTCCTCCCACAAAAAACATTGAAGGTTTTTTACTTAAAACTATGCAATTTTACATCATTTTGGACCAATATTATTACTAGTTAAATGATTATTTTATTGTTTACACATATGACAGCCTTTGTCTGAACATTTAATTCTTCTGTAAATGTTTGCCCTAAAAGAGCAGATTCAGAAAACCTTTAAATAATGTTTCTTTAATTATAATTGTTTACAAATAACAAAAAGTTATGACAAACAGTTCATTAATTACTTTACAAAAAGGACGTGAACATATTGATAAATTACAGCACCCTCGTTCTCAACCACTAAGACCCACAGGACTGCACCCCCTGCACGCTCATATGACATATCCGGTTCTGCCGGCTTCCTGCTAGCTGTATATGGCTGTAATAACGGATATATTGGCAGTAATTCATCACTTTTATTATCTTATAATAAAAGATGGGCTGTATGCTGTAAAGCCTGTACCGTGGTGGATGTATTAACGTCCATGTTCCCAAACAACCGGCTATCGGCCAGTAGCTAGTAGTGCTAGTAGCATGACATAAACAGAATTTTATGTAATTATAGGCTATTTATTAACCTTTTTTTGGAGGTCTTTGACATGAAAAAGTTTGAGATTGCTCTCAAAATCTGTGCTGGATTTTCGCTCACTTTATGCGCCTCTTGGAAGCGGCCAAGCAAAAAAGTTTGATAAATAAACAAATACATAGGTAAGTCAATAGTTATAATATTTATTTTGTTCAACAAAGGCCATTTCGATAGACACATTAAAATTATGACAATAGAATAGAAATAAATCAGTTTTCATTTTGTACAGCACTTTGTAGGCGGACGTTTAACTGGCGTCATTATGGTAGTCGACTCGATTACAATTCAAAATGGCGGAGGTGTTGGTCTGCTGCAATGGATTGCAGTGGAGCGTGTAATTGACTTTCACTTCTTAGCAATATACATTCTTTGGTCCAGATGCCTTCGACATAGTTTTTATGTTCATACGGCTTATGAGGCGCGGCGCCAAAACAATGGCGCTGCGCCGTTATGAATCGCCATTATGAATCTCCCAGAGAACCTGATATGGAGAGGGCAGAGAAGAGTACCGGCAGCTTGAGAGAAGTTCCGGTACGCAAGAAAAAGTTCCGGTACGCCAAGGAGTAAAATGAAGAAGTGCTGGTACTGCGTAGCGGTGAGTACTACCAGCCTACTCCGAGCACTGACTATTATCATACAGACTTTATCCCTACAGACACAAATATCTGCCATTCTATAAGCTCCACCTGGAATTGATGGGCATATTGTGATTTAGTTCTTCCATTCTTGCTTTTCTCTTCCTGAGAAATGCTTTGCCAAAAATATCTGTCTTCCTTTCCCCAGCACTCAGTCCCTCTGGATACTGACAGCTGCCTGAATTATAACAGTAGCAATGTGAGTAATGAACCAACTGAAATCTCATCATAGAGAGCGACTTTGAGCAGCCCCTCTGACCTTAACCCCAGCCCCTGAGCCGCGCCAAATGAGCTTTTCATTTACTATTCAGAAATCAGAATGAGGCGTGTTGCAGGCACCGAGGTGCTCTGAAGAACTGCACTGCATGCAAACATGGTTTAGCAATCCTTAAGCTCAACAAATCAGCAATTCTGTTCCAGGCTTATTTGCATACAACAGTCACATATTCTGCCTATGTGCACGGCGTGAAAGTACAAGCAGCCCTGTTTGATGCTCATGAACTTGTTTGAAACTCAGTTTAAACTGACGTTGGAGACATGCTTTCATGTATATCTTTTTGGGGATTTCTGTGAAGCAAAACATGTTATTATTTAATGGCCAATGCTTTGATCTGGCTAATGTATAATGCACCGGTATTAAAGGCCAAGTTTAGCAGAGATGATTAGAGTCAAAAAACATCATTAAATTCTGTCTTTGATTGAAAATGGCACATTTTAAGATAACAGGTGCCCTGAAGGAAATGCCAAAGAGAATGGCAATCAGCATGAAATATGATATTGTTTGTGGTCCGTACAAGTGGAAACGATTCGGTTAAAAATCCTCTGATGAGACAACCTGTCTCCTAAAAATTACATTTCCATACAACTAGATTGCATTCTCAATTACGTTTTGAGGGAAACATATTTAATCGTGATTAATCGCAAATTAATCACATTTTTTATCTGTTCAAAATGTGCCTTTGAGATCTGTCAAATATATAATACTCTTATCAACATGGGCGAGGGCAAATATGCTTGTTTTATGCAAATGTATGTTTATCTTTATTATTGGAAATCAATTAACAACACAAAACAATGACAAACAGTGTCCAGAAATCCTCACAGGTACTGCATTTAATATAAAAAATATGCTCAAATCATAACATGGCAAACTGCAGTCCAACAGGCAACAACAGCTGTCAGTGTGTCAGTGTGCTTCAAAAAATTTGTGGCGTTAAAACGACTTTGCGTTAACATGTTATTATAACGTTAACTTTGACAGCCCTAATACAAATATTGATTATAGCTGCTTTAAATCTGGCTGACCCCTTCAATACTAATAACCAAGAGGACAAACTTTTCATCTAAAAATCTTATCTTTATGTGCATTATTATCTCTGCAGCTGAACTCAATCTGCAAAAAAGAATCTGAGTAATCTTCACAGCACTTTGGTGCATTAAAGGTCAGGAGGTACTGAGGTTAAAACTGCAATTATCCTCTATTGTGCCATTCTTTCGTGTTTTGTTTGTCTCTTGTGTAATGAAGCATCTTTATTTCGGTCAGGTATCCTACACGTTAATGCCATAACAGCAGCTGCGTGGCGGCGCGTCCTTACTCCAATAAGAAGGAAACCAAAGGCTTCATATCTCACAACTGCCCCGGCACCTTGTCTAACAATGAACGCTGGGAAGCTGCCTGCCACCAGCTGAATGTTTATCCCAAAGAAAAAACTGCTGAGCTTATTTATTTGAAAACAGGTCAATTCTTGTCTGTTATGCTTAAGATGCAGTCTTTAAGACAGGCGCCGGCGGTGAGACACAATAACAAGAACACCATCACAAACAGCCTCAAACATTACTAACAGAATCTTTTTACGGCGCATTATAAGCTTCACACATGCGGTGTTTATTGCAGAGTAATGTAAGTATTGTTGCCGTCCCATATCATAAAAATGTTGCTATTGTGTCCATCTCCCCCCATGCGGCTACGAAAATGAGTCAGACTGAATGGAATGATTCAGATCTCATGAGTCAACTCTCATCTTCATGTTTTGCTACCTGAAGCACGTAGCTGTCTTATCTGCAAAGTTGTTTACTTATTCAAGTACTGACTGACGCCTGCAGGCATACAGAGGAAAAGATTATGAGGAATTAACACTTTTTAAAGAACAGTCTGCGTAGACCTTGTTGGCTTCAGTCGTTGTGCTTGAAGATGTAATGTAGACAGAAAGCAACTGCCACTATGTTAACATACAAAGAATTATCACATCTCAAGGCTCACGTCTCTCCCACTGTAAAGTCATACAGCAATGTCTTATCAACGTGGAAGAGGGATGAGGGACAGATATGATTTTTTTAGTAAAGGGCCTATATGTAGGTCTCTGTGGCATCAACACCTGTTTCCATTCTAGCACAATGATAATGGGGCAGATTTACCACTTAAATCCACAGTCATTTTTTAAACAATAGGTCTTAAAGGTCCAGTGTGTAACATTTTGGTGGATCTAGTTTCAGAAATGGAATATAATATTTATAATTCTGTTTTTATTAGTGTATAATCACTTGTGTTTTGTTAGCTTAGAATGAGTCCTTCTTAACTACATAGGGAGCAGGTCCTCTTCATGGAGTCCACCATGTTGTTCCGCCATGTTTCTACAGTAGCCCAGAATGGACAAACCAAACACTGACTCTAGAGAGAGCCTTTCGTGTTTATATGTTGCCTGAAGGCTAACATAGTTCTCCGACACGCTTGTGAAACTGCGGTAACGTGAGACGCACAGTGTAAAACCGTGGTTGTGCCAACCGCCGTCTGACTTCCGTTGTTCCTAAAGTAGTGTTCTTGTGCTAAGGATGGCCTCTGAGCGAGACATTACTACAGTTTCTCACTCCGCGGCTCACGTTAATGCAGTCTTGGAAAGGGAGGAGTGAGCAGAGGTGTACTCCGTTGGTTGCAATCTACAACCACACCACTAGATGCCTCTGAATCCTACACACTGTACCTTTGTAAGTTTCACACAGACGTAAACAAAAGCATCCTTCTAATTTCTAGCCAACAGCCGAACTGAAACTGTCCTTAGCAGGTTTTATCAGCTCTAGCTAGCTAGCGTGCTAATGCTACCACTAAAACTCTTATTTGTTCTAACTAGAGCTGTCAAAGTTAACGCGATAATAACATATTAATGCAAATCTGTTTTAACGCTACTAGTTTCTTTAACGCATTAACACAACTTGTGATTTTTAGTTTGTAGCGAGCTCAGTTTTAAAGCTAGAGTGAAGATACTAGTATCATATGAAACTAGAAAACCTAAGGAATCCATTGGTATCAATCATTAAGATTTGAGCATATTTTTTATGCTAAATGCAGTTCCTATTTATCAGCATTTTGTATTGTTAATTGATTTCCAATAATACATATAGACATACATTTGCATAAAGCAAGCATATTTGCCCACTCCTATGTTGATAAGAGTATTAAATACCTGACAAATCTCCCTTTAAGGCACATTTTTAATAGATAATGTATATAAATCTATAGCTATAATTGTTATGTCCCATATGTTGGAAAATGTGCACCTACTGAAATATGTGTCTGTGATAACATTTGGCTATTGAGTCCAGGGCAGGCTGTTAAGTTAGCATTAATAAATGTGGCCCTCCGGCTGCTGTCTGTGGTGTTGATCTAAGGCTGGTTTGCAGGATGGGAGTTGCATGGTGAGCCTCTCCATGGTGGCATAGCAATTGTCTGGAGTGGTTGTGTGTGTGTGTATATGTGTGTGTGCGAATGATTGGGTACTTGTGTTAGGGCAAGGGCCCAAGTAAAAAATTTGCCCCTGGGCCAATCACAATTATGTTACGCTGCTGGTAGGTAGTAAACTACAGGAGGTAGCCGGGCATGCTAACGTTTGAAGCTTATGTTAGATAAACTCAATGACCAATCCATTCCTTACAAGTTTGTTGTGGTGTATTTGGTTTTGGAAAGGCTAGAAAAAAGACACCGCCCCCCCCCAAACTCTTTAAAAACCGAGCATAGTGCTTCTTAGAGTCCCGTTGCGTACAGCGTTTCAGTGTAGGAATCCACAACTTGACAGGCCCTAATTACAGTTACTGAGCTGTGATTGGACCATTGCTGTTCAGGGATGAGGTTTAGCAAATGGTTCCAATGTTTATTTATTTAGATATAAAGACAAACATCTGTTTCAATGTAAAGCACAAAAAGTGCTTTGCCATGTCTGCAATTTTACTGTAGTGCTCTTTAAATAAAATACGATTTTCTTGCAGCTTACATGAAGGTTTTAGATATGCATGACTTTGTCGATGTTTTGTAAAGCTATGAGAGCAGAGATGCACAGTACTAATACAGCATGCAGTACGTACCCACTGTGCAAATCCACAATGTAATACGGCACATGCTCCTGCATGTGTTTTTTAAAAACAGCGGGTATTGTGGACACCTTTTACCACACCTGGGATGAATGTGTTTTTTTCTGTTAGACTCATGTTTTGCTTTACTCGTATTGATGCCGAGTTATAATTCAGTTATGTGTCCCAGCGGATGAAATCGAAATGAACAGTGCTCTGCATATCTGAAAACCAAGTGCTGGAAACAATCTGCGTAAAGTGCTACACTGTTTAGAGACAATATATTCAATCACACCTCGATATTGTCCTCTGAAATGCCACTAGAAAGGTCACATTTAAGTTTAAAATTCAACACAGCACACCTGCCACCATATAGCTTTGAGGACAGTAGAAACTCGTGTCACTGAAATCCTTTTTTCTGCAGCAGCGTTTTTTCCCCCCACAGCTACACGACCATAAAACCACAGAGTGTAAAGTTCTCAGGATGACCTTCTGTTTGCTGTCTAATGAAATTCATGTAAAGTCGAGAGATATGCAGTTTACTTAAAATGACTTTCTTGCCGGATCTTTCTTATCTCGTAAACAGTCAATCTGACAGCATGAACACACCCGGGAACAGATCAAGCTGCAGTGGCAGATAATCTCCTTGCAAATGATTTTAGGATCAGATTCATTAATAGAGGGTATTATTGCTTTTCCAAGATACAACACAAACATCAGAGAACATGGTTCAACACATTTACCGCCACTTTAATTCCAAAGAAATACAACATGTTAGATAAAAGGCCATTAGAAACCTCTGTTCGTCCATTAATGGCACCATGTAACAATTACTTATGACACGGTTTGCATGTCTTTTTTCATTCAAAATGTTTGACAGGTTTGTTATTCATGGAAGTGTAGCACCACAGTATACTGTATCTTGCACCAATGACTGGTGGCTTAATCAGTTAGAACCATGGTATGATATAATTATTAGGGCTGTCAGTCGATTAAAATATTTAATCACGATTAATCGCATGATTGTCCGTAGTTAATCGAGTTTAATCACAAGCTAATTACACATTTTGTATCCGTTCAAAATGAACCTTAAAGGGAGGGTTGTCAAATATTTAGTACTCTTATCAGCATGGGAGTGGGCAAATGTGCTTGCCTTATGCAAATTATTGGAAATCAGTTAACAACACAAAACAATGACAGATATTATCCAGAAACCCTCACAGGTACTGCATTTAGCATAACAAATATGCTCAAATCATAACATGGCAAACTGCAGCCCAACAGGCAACAACAGCTGTCAGTGTGTCAGTGTGCTGACTTGACTATGACTTGCCCCAAACTGCATGTGATTATCATAAAGTGGGCATGTCTGTAAAGGGGAGACTCGTGGGTACCCATAGAACCATTTTCCTTCACATATCTTGAGGTCAGAGGTCAAGGGATCCCTCTGAAAATGGCCATGCCAGTCTTTCCTTGCCAAAATTCAGCATAAGTTTGGAACGTTATTTAGCCTCCTTCGCGACAAACTAGTATGACATGGCACATACTGTAGTACCTATGTTTTCTAGTTTCTAGTATCGTCACTCCAGCTTTAAAACTGAGCCCGCTACAACCTATAAATCACAAGCAGCGTTAATGTGTTAAAGGAAGTAGTGTCGTTAAATCGAGTTTGCGTTAACATGTTATTATCGCGTTAACTTTGACAGCCCTAATAATTATACATTTTGCATATTGTATTTAGTTATTATTTCAGAACAATTATAAAGAGCAAAAGCGTAGCATTTATAGTGGTGACACAATTTCATGGATAACCAGCATTCATCTGTGTTATACATTATTGGTTCAGCCTGTTTGCTCTGAACTTCCCATCTGACTTTGAATGGTTTCGAGCTGTTTCGTGTGTAATCAATGCCCAAACTTTTGATGATTGTCATTTCAAATGATCATCGTACTTTAAGTCAATGTCCACATCATTTGGGAATCACGACATACAACTGTAAACATTTAATGTTCACTTTACTGTATATTTACACCATTCTGTGCATTTGATATACTACATGAAGTTTCTCTCCCAAGACGAGGAAAAATCAACTCATACACAACTTTAGGCTCATATTTAAGGCCTTTTGTACTATAATGAAGTCTGATATCTATGGTGTGGACGTAAGTCTGTTTCTGTTGCCACAAAGGCTGAGCTTGAGCACTCACACAGTAAATTCAATTCAATGCAGGACATTTCTCAGAGCTCCACCTCTACTCATTGCTGGTTGTTTTGAAAGGAGACAGAAAAAAAATAATAATTTAGATTTCTAGAGTGCTGACATTCAAACTGCAGACACAAAAACAGACAGTACCACATCAAATTTGCACAGATGCTGAAAAGTAGGACCTGCAAAAAATAAAAAAAATACATGTTTAACACATTTTTCAATGTATAATGAGACAAGAAATGTTAAAATATCTGAACAACTGACAAGTGCATGGAAATACAAAACAAATTCTTTCGAGACAGTGATATATTCTGAATTATCCTGTCGCAAATAAAACTGTACCAGGAAGATGGTTTGTTAAAATGTGGATTCGGCTGCACCCACTATATCCCAAATTGTTTTCACAGTTTCTGTTACCTTCCACAACATGTGCATGAAATGGATTTTCTATTCCAATTCTGAAACATTATACGAACATAAAACAAAGAGCTCTTTTTCATCTCTTTGATGCTGCTGGAAAATATCAGTTCTACAATCACATACTTTTATTCAAATTGCAGAAGTCCTTATCTGTTGCGGACTAAATAAATTGAGGATGTAAAATAAATCACCAAGAATTAGAGACACAAAAATGTAAGTAGGGGTTTATATATTAAATACTGGTAACTATGGAGGCTGGAGTTTGCTGTATTGCTTATTTTTTATGCATTTAAATTATACAATTAAATTAATAGATTTAGCTTTTTAAATGATCTTTAATAACATTAACCGTTGATGTATGATGAATACATTCATTCATCTTGAAAATGACTTTTGTCCCTTTAAATAAAAGAAATTTGGCTAATTTGTGCAACCCTAAAAATGAATGGTGGTCCAACCTAAAGAACAGCAATGGAGCTCTGATTTTCCAACTTGCCAAAGCTTTATATGACTGGCCAATGAAAAATGAAAAGAAAAAAAAATCCTTTGGAAAATTCCTTTATCAAAATCATGATTTTTATTCATCATTTATCGCCAGAATTCTTCAATACATTAATTAATTGGAACATTTAATGATTAAACGTTAAAACCTTTTAACCCATAGATTTACATTTGCATCATTTAAATACAAAGTTAAGTAATAATATAGAGTGCTGCAGGGATGACATTTCTGTAGGCCAACCAGGAAGTTAGCATCGCCCTGGTTCCCTCCACAAAAAGCCAATGGGATTTTTCTTTTGGGTTTTAGATTATTGCAGAAAATAAGCTCTGTGGCAAACACACGTTTATGATACTTACACGTTTTGTTCCAAAACATAATCTTCACAAATGAACACCACTTATGATTTTTGTAGCGTGAATGCAATCGCCAGAATTAAAAAGCTAACGTTAGGCTATAAACGAACTACACCACGGTTGCACGGTACAAAACGAGGCTATAAAGGCAGACAGGTTGGCCTGGTGACGTTTAGTAGTCTCATTTAGCCACTTGTTAGCAACCGCCTTTTTGAAGACATGTAAAGGCTTCAAAATTCACGAGTGGGATATTTACTGACGTATTTTATATCGTAGAACAAAACGTTAAAATCTCTTAAGCTTGTGTTAACCATAGACCTTATTTCAGACATCTAACTAAAAACCCATTCAAAAAACCCGCTGACTTCCAGACAAGGGTACCAGAAGTGCTAAAATGCCAACTCACTTCCAGGTTTTAGGACTCATTCCTGTAGCACTCTATTACCTACTGAAACTATATCCATTTCAGTAGCACAGTCCAGCTTCCATAGTCATTATCAGCCAAACAGTGTGACATAAACGTAAAGTAATGTCGACCCATAAAATATAGATTGTTTAGCAAAATAAATATACAGTGTCATAAAAAATAGCAGGGTGATTCAATAAATGCCACTTGTCCTGTACTCTCGGAGCTCCGTCAGTGAATTTGTTTGCTCTATTAATATCAGTGAATACATTTTCAGCCCTGTTTCCTTGAGCAATTGTTGGTATGAAGTGTGACACAACTTTAGCTGTAAATCTTCAGGGGGCTTTTTTGAGCTGCACATTTCTTTCATTCCTAACTTTGCCTCTTTATTCACACAACTGAAAAATCACTTCCATCAAACGTTTTCCGGCTTACAAAAAAAAAAATTCCAATGATACCAAGGGCAACTCATCAGTCACTGACAGAAATATGTCAGCAAACAACACGTAGCAACATAAATTTGATCAGCGAAAGTTAACGCCCAAAACACTTCAGAGGGGTTCAACCTGACGAGGGTGCAGATTATTGTTTCAGAGTGGAATAATGATTCAAATAAGCTCTAAAGAAAAGCCTCGGCAAGCTTTTAGGTTGATTTTAACAATGCAGCTGCACACTGCACCAGCAGCACACACTGCAGTAAGGCAGACAGTAACTCTGCTGTCGACATGAAGGGGAGAGCCATCACATACTGAAAGCGCACATTGATCTCAAGAGCAACAATTAAGGAGTTTATTAATTCATCAGTTATCCCAGGCTGCCCAGTAGAAGCTGTTTATGCTCACCGGCAGTGACAGGAATTAGTTTATGATCTGCATGTTAACTAATTAAGGTTCTCGGATGTCTATTAAACTTTATTAAGGTCCATAAACCACAAGTTGACTTGTGCAAGGTCTATTATAAATACAAAGGTAGCAATGACATTTATATACTACTAATTTTCAACAGCAAATACATTTTGGGAGAAACGTAACGCGACCAGAATTACGTTTTTTTAAATAAACATAATTAGAAAATTAGGACAACAAGAAAACCTAAGGAATCCATTGGTACCAACCATGTCGTACTAGCTTATCACAAAAGGGGCTAAATAATGCTCCAAACTTAGGCTCAATTCTGGTGAGGAAAAACTAGCATGGCCATTTTCTAAGACCTGAAAATGGGTTCTATGGGTACCCACGAGTCTCCCCTTTACAAACATGCCCACTTTAAGATAATCCCATAAAGTTTTGGACAAGTCATAATCAAGTCAGCACACTGTTGTTTCCTGTTGGGCTTGAATTTGCCATGTTATGATTTGAACATATTTTGTATGCTAAATGCAGTACCTGTGAGGGTTTCTGGACAATATCTGTCATTATTTTGTGTTGTTAATTGATTTCCAGTAATATATGTATACATACATTTGCATAAAGCAGCATATTTGCCCACTCCCATGTTGATAAGAGTATTAAATACTTGACAAATCTCCCTTTAAGGTTTATTTTTGAACAGGTAAAAATGGGCAATTAATTTTGGACAATCACGATTAAATATTCTAGTCGACAGTCCTAGAGAAAAGGTTTTTTAACGAATGTATCTGACAAGTCACAAAATGTTCGATGGCAACGTGTATTACATATTTTTCCGACAATTTCCACTTGTACCATAGCAACTGAAGCATTAACACTTTATATGGTTATGCTTAGGCACTCACAGCACTTGGTTGATATACGGTAAGGTCTAGATTGTGGTTAAATGCTGAAAAAAGCAACTAACCTGAAATAACTGGGGCATTTTTTGGGCCACTTGGGGGCAGCAGAAATAAACTGTAAACACTGACATATTATCACATTTTAAGTTTATATGGCTAACTTTGTTAGCAAGCAGTTGCCAGTTTACACATCGAGCAGATATGAAGCAACATTAGCATTTATTTGGAGTCGTGTTTGTGTTCTCCTGATGAATGTTAGCCATAAATTCTGTTTTCTGTTAATCTCCTTTCAGCTCTGTTAAGGCCTCCACCAACTCCTTAGGGAAATATCTGGCTCTATAGCTGCTAAATGCTGCACTATGTTCAACTTTGTCTGTCTGCTGTTAGGTTGCTGGGAAGATAGCGTAGGCCTACAGTAAGTTTATGTAAGCTTTTATGCTGAAAACAGCTGCCTACTGCTGCCGAAAACAGAGTTGATGAGAGTGAACCAAAATATGGAAGTTGTGGGCTGTAATACAGAAACAATGAGTTCCAAAACTAAAACGCTCTATTGATCTAAAAGGAACTGCAGAGTTGGGTGAAAATTCTCTGTGGGTTCATCACTACACAAAACACAGTTCACATACAAGTAGTCATGTGATCATTGTTAGTATGAAGTTGTTTACAACAGCATGTATTACATCCGCATTAATCAAGTGCTTCTGTTGCCTAAACCTAGCCATACATGGGACTCAGGATGCTAACTCCGGTTTCTAGAGTCACAGGTGTAGTCATTGAAAAATAAACACTGCCACTGAACATAATCCAGGCAAGAATTACCTTTCCCTCAAAACATATTTGGCAAAACAAACTGGTGGAATATAAATGTGATTTGTAGTAGGGTTAAAGTAAACTGACCACTATAATCCATCAAAAGCAAAATATTGGTATCAGCAGTGAGCCTAAATGATCAGAAATATGATGAAATCTGTGCTCTGATCATAGGCGGATTATGACACAATGGGCCCCTGGGCACAGACATGTAAAAGGCCCCCGATCCCTCCTACATATGAGCAAGACCCCCAGGCTGAAAGAGCAGACCACAACAATCAGTTGTTTGTAGTTGTTTTGTGTCTCGTTTTAGTTGTTTTGCATCAATTTTTGGTGGTTTTGCGTGTCTTTGTGGTGGTTTTGCGTCCCTTTATAGTCATTTTGTGTCTTTGAGGTTGTTTTGAATCTCTTTGTAGTTTTTTGTGTTGCTTTGTGGTAGTTTTGCATCTCTTTGTATTCATTTTGTGTCTTTGAGATCGTTTTGCATCTCTTTGTAGTCTTTATTTTTGTCATTTTGCGGTCGTAGTGTGTCTCTTTGTAGTCGTTTTGTGTGTCTTTGAGATTGTTTTGCATCTTTTTGTAGTCATTACTTTTGTCACTTTGTGGTCGTTATGCATCTCTTTGTAGTCGTTTCTTGTGTCTTTGTGGTCATTTTGCGTCTTTTTGTGGTTGTTTTGCATCTCTTTGCAGTCATGTGGCTTTGAAGTTGTTTGGAGTCTTTCAATGACACTGCAGGTGAAGGGGTCAGGGCAGAGCCGGCCCTAGGCATAGGCGGTATAGGTGAATGCTAGGGGCACCATCCATCCATAGGGGCGTCCCAAATGATGGAAGGAAAATAAAATTTGAAATGTATAACTTTTACAATTTTTTACTAATACTATTTAAATACTATTATTTCGTAATATTCCAAAAAAAAAGGCCACAACAACATAACTGTGTATCCTATTAAAAAGGCCCTATTTACTGGGTTGTCCGCAGCATCACCCCAGCACATCATTTCAATGGCTAATAAATAGCTTGAATTAACGTCAGTTGCTCCCACCTTAAATTCATTAAGGAAAGTTGGAAATACCATTTCGGTGTTTGGGGAATAAATACAATTTTTCTTTTAAGTCTGATCTGCATAGCTTAATCTCAAAGACACAAAGCTAAGCAGTTTCTGTGTGATTGTATGAACACAATGATTGGTGGTGGAATTAGCTATGATGCACCAGCTAAAATCTTGCCAAGGACTGCTCTGGGCCAGAGGGCCCCTGTGCCCAGTAGGCCTATTCAGTAATCCGTCCACTCCTCTCACTAAGCACGCTTTGCCATAAACTCCTTTTTTCTTTTTTTTGTATCAAATTCAAATGAATTTGTTCCATCAAGGTGACGCCTCCATCATCCCTCTCATTTACCCAGAACAATTAGCTCCAGAGAAGACCCCCCCCCCACACACGTACAATGTGAATACTTTGGTGATGACAAGTAACAAGTCACACAAGCATACAGTTTACACCCAAAAGGCAGATGTACTTGAATGCAACAGTTGCCATGATAAAAATCAGTATGCTAAATATATTCAGACAAGTCAAAGTTGAAGAGTACTTTTGGGATGTTTTAATGTTCCTCTCTGGTGCTGCTTGAGTGACAGGAACATACAGTAGCGATAGGGAACATTTCAAGTCTCTTTCATCTTGACGGGGACTCGGCACATCCAACGAATGTGAACCATTTCCAAAGTCATATTTCCTCTCTCTGTTCAGATCCATTTCCATCCATCATTTTTCGACAATTTGGCAAGATCCAACGGACGCAGCGGCAATGTTTTGATTATACAGTGACAACACATTATGAAGAAGTCAGTAAGCGTACAATCTTCTTTTCTTTTCTTTTCTTTTTACAGAGGGAACACAAGAAAGCCAGAAAATGTTGAGTATTGCCATCCACCAACTAGGTTTCCCTTCTCCAGCTTTAAGTAGACTTTGTCCTCTTTTTCTAGATAGAGCAGAACTCCATTGGTGGCCGCCTCACGAGTTACATCTTTGTCACCCGCAAAGGCAGAGATGACTGGTTTCCCATTCAACATCAAGTTCACCTGGACAACAGAAATAACAGTTAGCAACAGTAAAGAAAAAATAATAGTTTAGAAGATATGCTTTAGCACCTCTTGTGCCGATAAAAACATGTTAAACTCGCCAAACAACTACTAATAAGAACTCACTGTATATCAGATAAAAAGGAAAGGGTTTCAGGCTGGTTTACATCTAACAATGAAGCATTCATTCTCAGTCGTGTGTTTTATACTAGCAGAAGAAAAGTAGTCAAGAAAATCCAATAGCCATTGTTTTCATCAATAGGCCAATAAATTCTTGTTAAGGGACTGTATGTAAATTAATAGGGAAGGAAGTAATTGCATTTTTTTCTTTTGCTAAAGGAGAAGCAAAAAGCTTTTAGATGTTATTGGGGTTTGTTTTTCGTCTTTTGGTGAGATGTCTTTATAAGCCGTTTCAGGTATATAAATACGTTTATTTTTTGCTCCTAATACATTATGGGGTTTTTGTGTCTTGTGTAAATAAATAAAGCAGGGCTGTCAAAGTGAAAAGCGATAATAACTTGTTAACGCAAATTTGTTTTAACGCTGCTCATTTCTTCAACGCATTAACGCAACTTCTGATTTTTAGGTTGTAGTGGGCTCAGTTGAATCCATTGGTACCAACCATGTCGTACTAGCTTGTCGCGAAGGAAACTAAGTAACGCTCCAAACTTATGCGAAATTTTTGGCAAGGAAAAAGTGTCATGGAAAAACTGAGCCCGCTACGACCTAATAATCGCAAATTGCGTTAATGCGTGAAAGAAATTTGTGACGTTAAAAATGAATTTGCGTTAACACGTTATTATTGCGTTAACTTTGACAGACCCAATAAATACATATATACATTTACATAAAGCAAGCATATTTGTCCAATCCCATGTTGATAAGATTATTAAATACTTGATAAATCTCCCTTTAAGGTACATTTTGAACAGATACAAATTTGTGTAATTAATTAACTATGGACAATCATGCGATTAATTGTGATTAAATCTTTTAATTGATTGTCAGACCTAAAATAAATTAAACTAATAATAAACTCAACTAAAGCAAAAATAAATTCAGTACAGCAATTAAATGGAAATCTAGTGAATAAAAGTACAGAGAGTGAAATAGAATAAGATACCCAACATAAGATAAAAACAGTAAAATAAACAAATATAATACCTAAAACATATTGGAACTGGAAAAATAAAACCTGGGGCAAAGATTTGTAAAAGGGTTTTTTGAGAAGTGACTTAAGATATGTCACTATTTCAATTTCCTATAACAGATTACTTATAAATAAAAGGATCAAATACAAAAGGAAAATGATTACTCCATTAACATATTAAGGTTGAGGTAAGGGTCTACCATCTTAAATTCTTTAAGCTTTGCCTCTTTTAGTTATTAAAAGTGAATCAAATCAATTATGTTATATTACTTTGAGATGCTGGAGGGGGAGGGTTTGCAGTTTTTTCTATGGGGAAGGTTAAAATAAAATAGTAATAACTATGTGGAGGGTCTTTCTTTTAAAAAAATTGAAACTAGGGCTGTCAAAGTTAACGCAATAATAACTCGTTAACGCAAATTTGTTTTAACGCCACTAATTTCTTTAATACGTTAACGCAACTTGCAATTTTTAGGTTGTAGCATGCTCAGTTTTAAAGCTGGAGTGGAGATACTGGCATCATATGAAACTACAAAACTTAAGGAATCCATTGGTACCAATCATGTCATACAAGCTTGTCGTGAGGGAGGCCAAGTAACGCTGCAAACTTGTGTTAAATTTAGGCAAGGAAAAACTGGCATGACCATTTTCAAAGGGTTCCCTTGACCTCTGACCTCAAGATGTGTGAATGAAAATAGGTTCTATGGATACCCACGAGTCTCCCCTTTACAGACATGCCCACTTTACGATAATCACATGCAGTTTTGGACAAATGATAGTAGTCATAGTCATAGACAGCTATTGTTGCCTGTTGGCCTTGAGTTTGCCATGTTGTGATTTGAGCATATATTTCTATGCTAAATGCAGTACCCACTCCGATGTTGATAAGAGTGTGAAATACTTGACAAATTTCCCTTTAAGTTACATTTTTGAACAGGTAAAAAATGTGCGATTAACTATGGACAATCCTGGGATTAATCGTGATTTAATATTTTAATCAATTGATAGCCCTAATTGAAACACAAGGTTCAACCGCCCCTCACCACACCAATAATTTCCGTACAGTCCCTAAAGAAGACATTTTGTCCCACTTCAGTACTAAAACATGTTAACAACCGAATCAATTGAAGTAAACAAAAATAATACCTGTATGGTTTGGCTCTGGTACACTTTAATGACATGGAAGTTAAAACTGTAGATTCCTTTTCTCGGGGACAAAAAAACTGATTCAAACGTGAAGTAGTTTCCTATATTCACAAGAACCTGTGAGGAGAGGAAGAAAAAAGAATACACATTGTGACAAAAGTATTTATATAGCCAGCACTTCAATAAAGGCTTTCATTTCAATGGGGGCCTTTGGATTAAATATGTCAATGCACCGCAGGATTCACTGTGGCGACCAGGAGCCGGCCCTGCACCGACTCACAAAATGAATGACACACTTCAAAAAACATTCAATTCAGGCCTTTCTTCTCAATGGATCTAAACGCAGCATTGAACTTTCCTACTTGCACAAGAAACCAAAATGATGCTTGATTATATTTTTTTTTTTAGAGTTTAGAGCAAAGACATGATTTTTTTTTAAGAATGAAATAACCCGAGCTTCCTCGATACTGCTTTCTTCGTGTGACACATAAAGAATAACCTAATGAATATTGGAGCGTTGATAAATAAATAAATTTGTCTTACTTTTGCTTTGCTATAAATGATCCACCCTGAATATGTCAGTCAAACTCTGTCTCACGAGTGTCACTAAAAGGTTTTTAAGCATCTAAGCACCCCTACAGTCAGTCATATTAGAAATGCAGTATTTATAGTAATACAGAGCATGGACTTCTTCTGTGGGTCATGATTGATGATGATGAGGCAGCAGGAGCTCCTCTCAGTAGACTCCCAAAACACATGGAGCCCACCTGTTATAGAGACACCACTGCAGCCTCAGCCACGACCTTTGACAAGTGTTGCTTTCATAGCAACAGCACGAGCATGACCCACACCAATCAGATCACTTGCAGTGTGTTGACAGCTAAAGATAATGTTATGTAATTTCAAATGAGAGGGCAGAGGATCAGAGGGGTGATATCACATTGCAAACACCTTTCTCTGCCCACCACTGTATGACTAATCTGGTTGTTTGTGTTTGGTTGTTTTTTTTTGGGGGGGGGGGGGTTGTATGTAGGTGATGATGGAGGGGAGGGGGGGTCTAGCTCGAGGCAAACTGATGGATGCGTGCAGGCTCTGCAGGATGCCCAGCTCTCAAACATAATCCAGTCACTTTCCAACCTGCCTGCAAGTGATATGCGCACTGGTACAGAATCCACATGCCAACTGCAACTAGCCTCAAACTAAACTCTGGGGCTCAGCAGCTACACACTGAGCTGCAATGACACTTTAATGTCCTGCAACACAAGTCAAAAAAACTGAGCTGAAAGGATGTTTAAAGGTTAATCCACAAAAAAGCAACATTTAAAAAAATTACATTTCTTTTTTTGGGGGCAGATATCAGAAATCATAGGAAAGTGACATTCATGAAATTGCGTCTTCACCTGGTCGAAGTAGATAATTCTCGTTTTGTTGCTCATCTCCGACGGCTCGTGGTTGTTGCTCCGGACCGCAGAGAAAGCCACCTTGGAGTTGGCGGCGCGCACCGAGATGCCGAGCGGAGAGGACGAAGCCTTCCAGTCCGTGGCCGGGTTCGAGTCGCACACCACCAGGCATTTACCCTCCAGGACGATGGGCTCCGTGTCATTCTGAGCTCTCACCACCTCGGAGAGCACAGTCCAGCTGAGCACCACCAGTATGAGACGGTTCACCATGGCTCTCTCTGCTCCTATCCGAAAAGAGAGACCGTCTCCTGCAACCTGCACAAGTATCCCGAGGAGTCCCTCCACTGGTCTCTCCGCCGCCGCAGACGCGTCTGACGCTCTGAACAAATCTCTTATTGGATCCAGATAGGTGCCATATCCGAGTGAGACATCAACAAACTAAAAAATCCGTATTAAGTCTTAAACCTTTTTTCACAGAGATCACCGATTGCGTCTCATTTTGGGGTTATTCAAAGCTCGTGGATGAGAGAAAAGTATAAGAGCATGTCTTTGGATGAGGTGAATCTGTCGACATCACTCCTCCACTCCCACTCCCAATAACGCGTCTGGTAGCAGCGGATCCCTGCAGTGAAGTGGCGCGTGTGTGCGCGCAAAGCCATCCACTTTACGCACGCACATGTGGTAGAAGTTATAATTAAACTGTCCACTGAGTAATGTGCCAAAAAGCTTATATATTTTTTTTAATTTCCAATAAAATAAGCTTTCAACTTACATTAATTAATTGGCTGTGTTAATGATTCTGAGATACTGGATATATCTACTAACTGTCCTTTTCTGGGATCCAGGAACAAATCCATAAACAATATCATTTCTCATGATTTCCCAGACTGTAATCTAGAAGTATAGAAGTGAAAATGCCCTCGAGCAAGAGTTTTTTTCTTTTCTAGCAGAGCTCCCTGTCCACTCTGGCTGTAGGTTTCACTGTAATGCAGTGACTCATCATAATCTCATTGCACAGGTGGGCTGAGAAATCTTTCTCAGGATGAATTTACAGCTCCACGATCCTGCAGTGTTCCACTGATGGGGAAACTTTTCTCACCCAGTTACCATAGCTTCAAATTCATCAATCTCACCTCTAATTCTCTTGATGATCTGGAAAAAAATCAAATAAAATCTAACGTCATTGTCAAAGGGATCTTGGGTGTGATCCATTTATCACTCAGCATCATGCTGCATTAAATCAACAGGTCGTCTAGAGTGTCCTGTGAGAATATTGACAACAGATTAGAGATGTGACAACATCACCTCTGTCCTTGTGTCACTGCAGGCTGCCCATAAAAACAGCAAATCAATCTTAACGTCCTTCCACTGACTTGCAAAGTGCTACAGAATCTGGCACCCACAGTTTACCCGCTGCAGCTGCAGCTGCAGCTCAACAAATCAACTATAGATGGATAGAACTTTATGTAAAAAGTAAAGTGTTATAAAGTAGTTGTAAAGAGATGTAAGGACATTTTAAGTGAGTATTTTATGGGTCTGTAAATTCTTAGTAATGCCCTACATAGTTTTCCAGACAGTAATATAGGACTAAACAGGTCAAATTAGAGACAGGTGTTTAATTAGTACTCTTCTAATTAATTTGAATTCATTGCTAAATTAGGGATTTTTATTCAGATATACATGTAAAAATGTCTAAAGGAAAGCATACAATTCAACATATATGAAGAATAAAGCTTCTACTAATAAATGAATGATGCATGTATATTTCTTAGATATAAGAAGTGGACGTAGTCACTGTGACATCATCCATTGGTGTACTTGCCAACCTTGAGACTGTAAAAATAGGGAGGATTTCAAAACCCAAGCAAGGGGTCTGGTGGTCCTGCCCCAGAAAAAATTGGAGTTTCAGAGGCCTTGTTTCCTGCATTCTGGGGACTTTAAAAGACTGAAATTAACTTTTAATTTTACCTTTAATTCTCAGGAAAGAAAACTGAATAATTCGCCCCTCTGGCGTGAACTTGTGTGAGTCTCGGGCATGAACTAGTATTCATCAGTTTTTATTCATTTTTTGCTCCTGCTTGAGTATTTCTTCCAGATAGTACTCTCAGTTTCTCTCTCCTCTCACTCACTGAAGGTCCTTTCACACACAATGCGACAGCGGCACCACTGTGCTCTGAAACCCATTATTTCCAATAACTTGCGTCACGCCACAATGACATTTCGCTATGTCAAGCAAAGCCTCACTTTTGGCGCTGCACGCTGTGATGTGCAGCGGTGAGCGCAGCTCAAACTGCGCTGTTTCGCAAGCACAGACTGCTCTGTCTCTGGAAACGACATTTTGTATAGCTCTATTGTCATCCAGGTAGAAACAGTAGAGCTTATGGACGTTGTACAGTGCCAGAAACAGGTTAAGACTATGAATAGGCGAAAAAAAGTCTGAAAATTTGCCATAAATCAGGAGAAATATGGGAGAATTGTGACCCTGGGAGGAAACCAGTAGAGAGCATGAAAAACAGGAGTCTCCCGGGAAAACCGTGAGGGTTTGGCAAGTATATGTCCATTGGTTTGTGGACTGCCAATTTGAAGCGAGTTCAGCAGTTTGGTAGTCGCCATCTTGGTTTTTCAGACGTCGCCATCTTGATTTTTGACCGTTGCCATCTTGGTCATTTGTAACCAGAAGTGACACGAGAGGTGGAGCTAAATGCAACCAAATGCTGATTAAGACTTTTTTTAGGCGACCAAAATGTTATAATAACTTTGATGAACTGAAAATACACTGTGAAAGGGTTAAAGTTGCCAGATGGAAACACAGACAACTCCCAGACCGGACAATGTGGTAGTGATCTGTCAATCATAACGTAGCCACGCCCTAAAGCATCCCCTGCTTTATCGTTTATTTGACTCTAAATGGGACCATAATTTACTAAATGAACATCATGCTGTATCGAAGAAGACTTGAAACTAGCGATTGAGACCATAAACTCATCTTTACAATGTTTACTGAGGTAATAAATGCAGTGAGAAGTAGGCTCATTTTCTCATAGACTTCTATGCAACCAGACTTCTTTTTGCAACCAGAGGAGTCGCCCCCTGCTGGCTGTTAGAAAGAATGCAAGTTTAAGCCACTTCCACATTGGCTTCACTTTTAGCTTTGCAGTTATTTTGGGAAATTACTCTAGAGATCAAGGACAGTTTTTAAACTCAACACAACTAACTAACTATTTCCCTCATAATTAGCACCAAATTCTTTCCAGAAAACTGGAAATTATTAGGAAATATCAGACCCATAAAATAAAGGGTTATCGGTTTATTAATGCATTTGTCAACAACTGTACCTCCTCCTATAAAGCATCCATAGCTGATGTATAAACAGTGAATGGATGCCTGATAACATAATATAACATAGCCGCAATCATATTAATGATATATTATTGCACACGTGTTTTTAAACTGTTAATACATACACAACATTCACAGGTGGGTTTCTAAACTCACGAAGCAAGGGGAGCTTCAGGGTTGATTCATGACCATGGGACAAAAAAAATCAAATACAAATCTTTACTCAAGGTCCACTTTTTTCTCACAACTTCGTAGTTGCATTTCACATGACCTTGTATTTGCTTACAACTACATGTGGTGTAGGCTATTTATTAAAGAATTCAAAGTATCCACAGGTTTGTTTGTCACATCAACAGCATCATGTGTAGTGAAAGGCAACGATGCATGCTCTCAAAGCGCTGCTGAATAGATAGATAGATCTCAGCAACCTTGTTGTAATTATTGGCTTTATAAAGTGTGCTTTGTGCTATTAAGTCTGAATCCTGAAAAGCACATTTGGTGTTTGGGATTCATTTGCTTTCTCATTAAATCCATGCTTATGAATGCAGCTTTTTGATCTTTGTGGCTGAACAACAAATCATTAGGTTACTCTGTTGAAAGTGATAAAATGGTTGAATTTTAAACAGCCAACCACCAAAAGAGATCTGAACCCACACAAAAAAACAAAACACAACCAGTGCCAGTACACAGTGGTGAGAAGTGTTTCACACATAAATGTTTAAAAACAGAACATGTTCAGAGCATATGGTTAGTTTGTCATCGACATATTTCAGATAGTGGTTTGCATGAAAAAACTCAGTGAAACTCTGTGCCATTTTTATGTATTCAGCGTTACAACATAATGGAAGAAAACAGCTGATTACCCTCTATATCTACTACATCCATTAAAAATCTAAAAAAAAAAATAATGATATATTTGCTATTTGGATGTTTCTAGATCCTTGAATACAACTGTACAAATCCAATGTGAATCATCAAACACGGTGTTGTTTTGGCCATTAATCCATCTGTAAATGGATGACAATCTGAGCATACACTCCTCCCCCCCCACCCCCCCACCCACCCCCCACACACACACACACACCCCTCTCGAATAGCTGCCATTTTGTGAGATGTGTGTCATCACCCAGCAAATGGTTCAGTGCCTAATGTTGTGCATGTCAATATGTTTCCATGGCAATACAGCGTTTTCAGAGCCGAGATGCGATAGCTTGTAATGTACCAAGAAACACTTCCTTGGATATTGAAACAAAGTTCTCCAACTTTTATTTGAAGAGGACTGCCTGTTTACTGACCTTTTATTGAGAACACTTCAGACATTGATACCTGAGGTGATACATCATTGTCAAAATAATATATATATATTTTTTAAATCATCCTGGAAATTCAAATCCAGTGTACCAACTTCTG
The DNA here is from genome assembly GCA_916701665.1 of Sebastiscus tertius. Taxonomy (NCBI): domain Eukaryota; kingdom Metazoa; phylum Chordata; class Actinopteri; order Perciformes; family Sebastidae; genus Sebastiscus; species Sebastiscus tertius. The sequence goes on along the minus strand of CAKAOH010041948.1, from coordinate 55,591 downwards.
AGGAATATGTAGGAAATGTATGGTGTCAAAACAGAGTCATAAGTATTCACGAACAAATGTTAAGTTATAGCAGTTTAGGTCCCGCCCCATTTTGGCAGCAAGTTCAACACAACAGGACTATCATGGAGGGAGAAATTAAGATAACAATTTTTTTAGCTTAGCTAGTTAAAAGAAAAGTTCTGCATTGTTTTTTAGTGAGTAACAATCTATTTTACGGGTCAGTGTCCTACTAGTGTTAATGTCCTACATAGTTTCTTAGAAAAAACTAAGTTATGTCATTTACATGTAAGACTAATTGTAGATAAAAAAAAAATAGAAGCAGGTTTAGGCTAATGAGTAGGCTAAATCAGTTATAGATTTTTAGTCCGAGCACAGCAGGTTTGCTAAACATGTAAAAAAATATCCGCAGGCAAGTATACAATTTAACAAATATGAAGAATAAAAGTGTCTATTAATATATGTTGTAATAATATATGTAATGATGTAGGCCAATGTACATTTACTTAAACTTAACTGGAGCAGTGCTTTTTTGTGGAAATTGCTCTAGAGATCAAGGACAGCTTTTAAGCTCAACACAAATAACTATAACTGCAGCTGTTTTCCTTATCATTCGTACCAAACTACACACTTTAACGTTTAATGATAACTGTAAGATAGTAAATGGTGTTGAAGCTAAAGTTAAAAGAAAATGTCAGCATTATTTACACTGAATGTACCATCGAGGCAGATGGCCGTCCACCTAGGGCCTGGTTCTGCCCAAGGTTTCTACCCATTAAAGGGGAGTTTTTTCTTGCCCCTGTCGCATAAGAATGCATGCTGGGATCTCTTGTTGGGTCTCTAGATTAAAGAGTACGGTCTAGAACTGCTCTATTTGAAAAGCGTCTTGAGATAACCTCTGTTATGATTTGACGCTAAATAAAAATAAATTGAATTGACTTGAATGTACATTGTGGTTCATTCCTTTATATCTTGCCGCTACTTTAGTAATGGTACTTTTGCACTATGGCAGCCTGGCTGTTCTGGTTATAGATAGATAGATAGATAGATAGATAGATAGATAGATAGATAGATACATAGATAGATAGATAGATAGATAAATAGATATACTGTCTATAGTATATCGTTTACCACATTGAATCTACCCTCTGGCTCCATGAGCTAGATGGTTTCTTGGCCTGGCGCAGTGACTACCTGGAGTCTCCACTGTTCACCTGGCAACCTCACAGTGGCGACCAGGCTGTAGATTGTAGGATGTATATTTAGTGTACAGACACAGGAGTGGTATCAATTCATTAAATTCATAAATCAAAAGGTTTTTTATTGCAACCTCTGTAAACTTTGTGATAATTGTTTTTTACATTTGTAAACACTTAATATGTGTGTGTGTGTGTGTGTGTGTACATGAGAAGGCCACCTGTGTGGCATGCTTCAATGCAGAGCTGGCCCTGACCAATTTGCTGCCCTAGGCAACATTTTAGCTGGTGCCCCTCCACCTCGACAATTTTTTTTTGTGCGCTCACAAAGCGCGCCCTGCTGGGAAGTTCTTATACGGTGTTATTTTTTTTACAGGTTTGACATAGCCTCTTAACCTGCTTATAATATAGCTACCATATTGACCTTGATTATGAGACAACCCCTCTTTTTCAAGACTCCTTTTTTGAAAAAGATTTTTTGAAGATCAAATCTTGTTTTTATAAAAAAAAAAAAAGATTAAATCTGACTAGAATGCACCAGTAATGATAACACATTGAAAAAAACAAGGTAAGCTGATATTTATCTTTTAAATGAAATTGTCTTGTTTGAATAGGCCAAAAAATAAACTGCAGCCTACTGGTAGATCTATTTCAAACAAAATGTAATCATCCATAAGTGAAAAATAGGAGCACAAGTTATATTTAGACTCTTCCTGTCTCATTGATCACCCTGATCTTTCAATTGGAGTCATTCTCCAGCTCTTGGTTGACTTGGCCTACTTTTAACACTCTGAAAATGGTGGCATAAACTGCATTAACATTACTGTCTTTTGAAGGCTGTTGTGGGGTTTCAGTTTCAATATAGTGGACAGACAGTGATATCATATGAATCTTGAGTTTACGATGAATCTGTTGATACCAAACATGTCATGCTAGATTACTGGAAAAGGGGCTAAATATCGCTCCAAAGTTGAGCTGTCTTTTTACCGCAAGGTCCGTGACACCTCAGTGGCAAACGGCAGTGTTATGGCCAGGCTGTTTGTGCCCCCTCCGGCACTTAGTGCCCTACGCACAGTGCGTGATGCGCGTGTGCCTAGAGGCGGCGCTGCTGCTTCAATGTGAAGAAGTTTTTAACCTTAAAACTACGTTTTGCCGGAGGCAGCCGGTGACTGCCAGAAAGCGCAAATTCCCACCACTGCTTGAGGACGGCATTGTAACTACCTGACAGCTACAACAGGTGCACTGCTTTCAGATGGTACTGTCGCGGTGCATCTTCCCTCTTTGTGTGTGTGTGTGTGTGTGTGTGTGTGTGTGTGTGTGTGTGTGACAGAATGCTTGTATACAAGTTTAAATCATACAGCTGTGTGCAGTACAAAACTATGGTTGCAAGAATGAAGCCCATGATTACATCATAATCTTTAATTTACTTTCTCACGGAGTTGATTCCTAAATGGTTTTTGAGGATATAAATGTTTGTCCTTTTTTGCTTTAGACACACTACAAAACCCTTTTTAGGGCCAGGGGCAGCAGCTGTGGAAGCAGGACCTCCAAGGTCAACAGAGTTGTGGCCTTTTTTTCCATTCACTTATTACTTGGATTGAAGAATGATTTAGGTAGTACACGATGTGCAAAAGCTCTTATTTTATGTAATATAGCTGCAGTCCTTGTCTTTTAGTCGGTGTCTCTGGTTTTAAAATTGGTCTGTAAAAAGCAGCTGGCAGCTGTAAAGATTCGTTGGACATGACCTTGTTGTCCTCAGTGGCGGTGACGGCTGTGCTCTTTGGGCTCTTCGCGCTGAAAACTACTTCACCATGAACCACACACGGCATTATCTCAAGCACTCATGTGTCACAGTGTCAGGCTGAGTTGAGGTTCAATGATTAGAAAAACCAGCTGAAGAAAAAAATCTTTTCATCAGTTTGTGTGTGTGTGTGTGTGTGTGTGTGTACAGCAATCTATGGCGCTGCCAAACCCAGACTCCAGGTGCGACAACGTCTACAAAAAAAAATGCTAAAGCTGCTCATCAGATAGCGAACAAATCTCATTAATATTTTACCAGCTCCTTACAGCAATTATTTCCATTTAAACTGATGCAGTCTATAGGGGACTCGGATCGTTTTATCATCTGAAAGGGACACATAAAAAAAGAGAAGAAATTCAGACCCACCACTGGGACTAGATAAAAAAGAACAAGTCTCTAAGGAATTTAATTAGTGGTCAAAAGCAGTATGTACTATGCATATAACACACTGACCATATCAGACAGCCCTGTTGCACATAATGAGCTGCTTTGGTAATCTTCAAAAAGGAGCAAGCCCATTTGTACGAAATGTCATTGTATATACTTTTACTCTAATTAAATATCAATCCAATGAAGTGCATGTGCCGCTTTTCAAAGCAATAAAATAGGCAATAGGCCATAGGCAATCAGAGATATGTGCTGTCAGTCACTGGCAGAGGCAGCCGCTGTCATCCACAGTCATATTTTATCATTTTGTCTGAGGAGAGATTTTCGGAGAATCAACAGTTTAAGCAGTAAATTAATGATATATAGATTTCTCGGCCTCTTGGAGGCAGCGCAACAAGCTGTTTGTTGTCTTTTTTTTGTATTTTTTCAATAATGTTAGCTTCATTTTCTTTTCCTTTGTTTTTCTCCTTACGTTGAGGGGAGGTCCGTTGTACATGCCTGTAGCTTCTCAATCTCTCTTATGTGTATGTAAAGAAATAAACACAAGCTGTAAACACAACATTGGCATGTTATCACCACTTCAAGTTGACATGTTAGCAAAGAGTTGCTTATTTAAATAACCAGCAGACACGTAGCAACATTAACATTCATTCGGAGTCGTGTTTCTGGCATTCTGATCAATGCAAGTCCAATATTGACTCTCCTTTAAGTTAGGCTTGCCGCAGTAGTCGGTGCTACACAGTGTTCAGGCATTGACCGATTACATCACTTGCCCACCGCCCCCCGACCGTCATTTCGCTTTTTTTTTTTTAATAGAAATAAAACACATTTAGTTCATTTTCGCGCATCAGCACCATGTTATCAATGCATAGTCGGACGACGGACACTACAAACTGAAAGTGAAGGTGTCTGCTCCGTACGGACTACGAGTATTTAAGCAAAGAGACAAAACTGCTTTTTTGAGAACAGCCACTGCCACCATTTTGGACTCAAAACGCTTGTTTTATTTATTGTATTTTATTATTCAACACAGGCCATTTTGGTAGAATGTGACAATAGAATAGAAATAATTTAGTTTTACTTTTGTATGGCACTTTGTAGGCGGATATTTTACTAGCGCCCAGTTGTCGCTTTCAGTCCAAAATGGTGGAAGCGTAGCTCTGCTGCTGGGCGCTGATGTTGCAATGGAACGAACAACTGACTTTCACTTCTTGGCAATATACGTTCTTTGGTACGGAGTCTCAGCACAGAGTAGCAGGAGCCTGTTTTCACACACACACAGGATGAGAGAGAGTTGACAGACAAGACAATGGCAGAGGATTTTGCGTCAAAATGATAAGCAAAACGCCTCTATAGCGATATGTCGGATTTAAACCCAGTGCTATAAGAGAACCATAACGTTAAAGAGGCAATCACTGTGCAGAGGACGGAACGGTCACAGTCGGTGTGCGCGGTGGCTCAGTGGCGTTAGGTGGAAACCTGCGTCATCGCTGCGAAAGCTTGACCTGAGAAGCCAGACACATAGCCATCCAACGTTAAAGATCAAAGTAAGCATTCTACATATCTTTTCTTGTAAAATGTGCAGTGTATTCTGTAACTCCGATGCTGTCACAAGTTTATTGATCGGTGGGAAAATGTCCTCACTGTGACACGTATATACTGTATATACTGTATATACTGTATAATATATAGCACGATATGTCGATATCAGAATCAATCATAGAAATCAGTATCAGCGAGGCTCTATAACACAGACTCATTGTCTTTACTGTACGCGGACCGATCATGCTTACTGCAGTGCTTAGTCACCCCCCAAAGGCCCATTGTGAGTTAGGAAAAACCCCGAGTAGTTACTGGTTCCATTGTTCATAAAAACATTTTGATTACAGCTGCTTAAAAGTAATAGGCAGGTGCATTGAAGCTGTTGCAAAGTGTGTATATGAATTTGTTTTATTCCCTCAGCTGCCAATTAAGAAGGCAGTATACTCAGAACAAACGCTACCAAAATAGAAATGCAGTCCAACCATGGAACCACATACAAATTTGCATTCAGTATGTTCATGTGCCTTTTTTTTTTTTTAATTGATTCATACAATGTTGCTTGACATTCACAGAAATTAAAGGGGCAACTGTCACCCACTGACTACAACTGTCATGTTTGTCCACCTCATGAAACCAGGAGGCAGGTTGTTGGCATGCAATGATAGCATGAGGATATAAACAAAGACAGAAGAACAAACAGAGGCTTTCCCACACTGTGAAGGCTAGTGCATAAGGAATTCCACCAGTTCATACTACAGATACTTCAAATATGAAACTTTGTTTTCTACTGCAAATATGTTGCCAAAGTTTGTTCTCACCTCACAGTAGGGATAATAATACGAATAATGAATAACAACACCTTCACACCAGCAGCTTTCTGCTCCAGCTGTTGGCTGATGAACTTTCTCCACTGGAGCACGCAAGTGATAAGTGCCTTGCTTAAAGACCAGGAATTCAAACCACTGCAGTGATGTTGATAGGTTTTCAACATAGTGGGTCCACAATACAATTTGTGTTTTTTGACTAATTGTACTTCTTAACTCCATTGCATCCCCTTCTAATCTTGAGACTATGAACAAAACAAGATCTCGTCTTGCGTAAGACATATAAAAAAATGGCGTGTTGAATATTTTTTCAACACGGTGCGTCCCCTGGACGGTAAAGCATCATCGGGTCATCATCAACATGAGTGAATAAAGCATCAAAGTTTGTAGCCTTGATTGTTGAAAGGAAATCTGTGCGTCGAGGATTGGTCTTGTTGCGGCAGGGCATCTAGTTTCTCCCACGACGGTTGAGAACACGGGATCTCGTCTGTGCAAAACAGATGCTCAGACGATAAGAAACTGGTAATCGGTCGGTGGATTTTCTTTCTTTTATTGACAGCGACGAGGGAAAATGTCAGTATAAAATGGGTTAGAAAAGTTCACATAGTTTTTAAAATAGGCCCTTTTCACAGCCGCTATTTTCACGTCATAGCAGGGTAAACACAGGTGTGTCTATTTAGTGTGTCACAGTCATTCCAATGACCAGCATGCACAATACCAGAAAAAAACGTAAATTGCCAAGAAGTGAAAGTCAATTTATTCATTCCATTGCAACATTAGCGCTCTGCAGCAAAGCTACGCTTACGCCATTTTGGACTGAAAGCGACTACCGGACGCCAGTAAAACGTCTGCCTACAAAGTGCCGTGCAAAAGTAAAACATTATTATTTCTATTCTATTGTCATATTCTACCGAAATGGCCTGTGTTGAACAATAAAATATTATAAATATAATAAGCATTTTCAGTCCAAAATGGTGGCATCGGCTGTTCTAAAAAAAAAAAAAACACTGGAGTTTTGTCTCTTTGCTTCTCTACTCTTTGATACCAGGGCCCTGGCACACCTAAATGGAACAGGGCCATAAATAATGTTATTAATTACACCTGTGTTTACCCTGCAATGACATGTCAAAATGTCTGCTGTGAAAAGGGCCTAAACATAGAAAATAGATTGAAAAATATCCTGACATTTAGACAAACATTTAAATGAGGAAGCAGCAAAATCCAATATCTTACTTTTTACACAGACCTAGAAAAACCCAGTAATGACCTGGAGAACCAAAAGTGAAAAACAGAGTACAACTGAGCCCATACAAACTGTGGTTTAATCGTCATAATGACAAAGTATTTGAGAAGTTACAGAACAGTGTTTCAATACAGATTGTGACGTACAATAAATGCATATCTGTTATATTTATCTGTGTCTCTTTAAAAGAGAAACTAATTCCAAAGTAAGAGAGAAAATGGTAACCTGTGTAATTTGAAGTGACTTTTAGAGTTGATTTTGTGTACATGCTACAATGTTAGGTCACTTATCTCTTTTTAATTCCAAAAGCGGTACAAAAAAATAGCATTAATGATCAACCCAGCTACAATTTTGACAAATTGGAAATTTTAAAAATAATAAGATAAACCTCTGTGAAGGAAACACTTAATGGAAATATGTTTTGTGCTAATGAATTACCAGTTTCTGCAGATACAGTGTTTTAATTAAAGTCAGTGGAAATGTGCAACTTTTCCTGCCCAGTGAGGGGTCTGGTTCATTATACCACCATGGTTCACAGTTACCACCACAAATAGTGTTTTCGCTGTCAACTGATTAAAATGTCTCACACACACACAAACCTGTATAACACATAAATCACTTCTAACCAGTGCTAAGAATATCTCTCTACCTTTTGAAGGGGAATTTTGTGTTTCTCGTCATGCCACAGTGCAGATGTGTTCCTTAATCAGAGGCAGCCTTGGAGCTCCTCCTGGAGCGCCGGGAAAGGAAAACGTCCCCGACCACAGCACGATTGCATGTTCAAAATAATCACACACCCAAAGTACACCAGCCTCAGCTGGCCTCCGAAGTGATGTTTGTTTTGTTCCTCTGCCAGCAGACAGCTGTGGGTATTAGCAGCACACTTCAGCATCCGAGTGCTTCTTACAACCCAGGAGTTGCATATCATGCATTACCGATTCGTCTCAAATCATGTCAGTAAACACGAAGTCAATCCAAATATAACCAACTTCTGACATTAAATAATGCAACATACATAGATCAGTTTTATATTCACAATTTCCACTGACATCCCGTCGTTCAGGTGCATGAGCACCACTATACACTTCACTATACAATGCATCACATCCAATGCCCATTATAAAATAATATATCTGTACACAGGAGAAAATACAAACAGCTAATAAAAATATAAATCCATGCCACATTTTATTGCATTGAAAGTTATGTCCTATATTTTTTTGTATCTTAATCTTTCTGAACCTGTTTGGTTTGTTTAATGAGCACCTCAGCAGTCTCAGGTTTCTCATATGTACTCTATACAGTAGGCATAACTCATATAGTTTCAGCATGGGCCTCCTTGAAGTCGTGGACAAACTCACAGATCAACCCAAAGAGCTCCTGAGAGTCTTGATCCGCCGATTCACCGAATTTAACCTTGAAGGGAGAAAAACAGGATTAGTTGCTTGGATATTAAAAACTTTAGTCCAGTATCAATTATGCCGTCTGAGACCTTTGATCTTTTATAAAAATTATTTAACGATTAACAACTGCATTCACTTTCATAAGTGAACCAGTGCCTGAGTCATGCGTATTCTTCTTAACAATGGTCTTTTGATATAATTACCTCATATACTGCCTCAGCATGCAATCCATTCCTTGAGTGCACTTATACAATGAGGTAGACATGCACTGCTGAATTAATACTTACACCTAGGTGGTTCAGGGTTACTGGCATAAAAGTGTTAGTAATTCTCAAGTCAAACTTTGTCAGAAAGGGTCACAGTGGCTAAGTGTACTAATTGGCTCAAGCTATGCTGCCATCACTCTCCCCTCTTTTTCTCTCCTTCTTATTATGTTTAACAGATTTTAAAATGCCATTAGGTGCTGTATTTCCTCATTCTGTTTATATAATTACTGACAAAACGTGCTAGAAATTCATTCATAACAGACTTTTTAAAGAAATACTTTGACATTTTGGGATATGTACTTATTAGAGCTGTCGCAATAACTGTGCTATTGACAAGCCAACCGCAGGGGATGGCAAGAAATCGCCCCAACTGCTATCTTTTTTTTTTTTTAAATTCTTTGCAATGGGAGATCCACATATTTATGCTATGCTACAAACACCAGCAGGTGGTGAGGTGCTGAGTGTCTAATCTGCGCTGCCCGCTGCACGTTTGGAGTTTTTTTTCTGGTCGCCAAAAGTTGAAAAATGTTCAACTTTGGGTAAAAATACAGCGCTCATCACTGTCACTTTTATAAAATCCACCATCTCTCTCCACGTGCTTCAACCTTCCCTTCATCCAGAGCAATTATTCTACCTGGTGCCGACATTTTTGCTTCGTACCATCGCAACCAGACGCAACCAAATGGTCTTAGCTGAAACATAACGCCGTGCCTCATTGCCCTTCTGTGTTCTGTATTTAACAATAAACAAGTATTTGATTAGTTTTAAAACTGTCATCTTTGACATTTAAAAAGCAATAATATACGTGATAATAGTCTAACAATAAATCTTATTTATATAGCACTAAAGTCATTATAAATGAAGTTAAAAAAAGGCAATAATATTGCATATTGTGCTGTTGAGCCAATCATTAGCACCGCAGGGGAAATTCCTTCACCGCAACAGCCCTAGTGCATATTCACTTTCTCCCCAGTAGCCAGATTTTGTTACCTTTAGACAGAGCCAGGCTAGCTGTTTCCCCTTATTTCCAGTCTTTATGCTAAGCTAAGCTAACGGGCTGCTTGCTGTAGGTTAATATTTACCATCAAGATGTGAGAGTGGTATAAATCTTCTCATCTAACTCTTAGGAAAGAGGCAACTAATTTTATTAAAAGATGGACAAATGGTACAATAACAAACTACAATTCTTACTGGAAAAACTCACCTTACAAAATATACTTATGCAATTAGTGTCTTAATGTATTGGAAGTTTAAACAAGAAATATGAAATTGCACTGACATATTAAATAAAACAGTAATAAAACTGTATTTTATATATTATTAAAAAGTGAATTTAATTCATCACTATAAATCTAAATAGTGATTCATTAATAATAATGAATGACTGAACCAGCCTATAAATAATTAAACTAGCAAAATAACACCTGCATTGTCGGTGAAACGTCCCTCAGCTCTGCCAAAATCTCAAAATATGACAGTGGATATATTTGTATTAACATTTCTGAAAGTTTTACACAGGTGCAAGTCCCAGATAGCGACACTGAGATGTCAGTTGATTATTAACACCTGTTCTCTCTACATCACTCTTGCATATCAGATGTGCAAATTAGTCTATTTGCATACCTTTCTCCCAATATTTGAAAAATATGCCCCTATAATACATATCAATTAAGGCAGTGGAGTTTTTATTTTGCTCAGTTTGAGTGACATAATCCTTTAGTTGGTCAGCCTCGTTTATTTGTGTGCATGTTAAATATTTGCGTGCAGTTTTACAAACACATGCGGTGCCCACTGCCTAGTAAATCCCCAAAATCTACAAAACCACATTTCAAAATAATCGGAATAGAAGGAGCGCTTGTTCTATGAATCAATATGCCTCCATTTAGTGAGGATAAGAAGGATAATGAGACTGACTGCTGGTTGCATTGGTTATGTATTGTACTGTGGTGGTAAATGCTAAGCTACAAAATAAAAAACTAAATTCGGAGCTCCTTCTAAAGCATAATTGGTGTACTGATTCCACCAATATCAGTAGTAGAATTTATTTGAAAAAAGTAGCACTTAATTACAATACTACAATGTACCATTTGTGCAAAAAGCAAAAGTAACACTACACTTTAAACCCCCTATTTAGTATTTATAACCACTATACAGTGTAAACATTTAATAAATGGTTTATAATACACTATAATGTAGTTGTAAGCTGCTATAAGTCCTTATTAATGTTTTTAGCAACAAATAAAAGTAATAGTGGTGCATAAACAGCTAATGAATGACAATATAGTAAAACACGGTTGCAAGTGTATACAATATGTCCGAAGTTATAGTTATACCTTCTTATACCTTGACAAATACTGAACATTAAAATAACACTTACATATATTTATATCTGCCCAAAACTATGTTATAGTGAGTTATAAACCATTTATTGCCATTTTTATATAGTAGCCTACTTATAAATAGTGAGCTTTAAAATAAAGTGTTACCAAAGCAAAAATCTGCTCTCGTTACACCCAACAGAAGCATCTTGTATCATCCTTGTATCATCCTTGTATCATCTTTAATCTGCAGGTTTGAGCTATTTGCTTGAAGAAGCAAGATTAATGCACCTTATCTTCAGTCGCTGAGGTGGAATTGATTTCCTTCTATCGTGTCGTACTGACATGGTGTTTTGAAGATATGCATTATATGAGGAGAAGCTGGTAATGTAACATAACTGCCAGCTTTTAGTGTCAATGTTATGACAGGGCATGCATTACATGCAACATGTAAGGCTTGTTTGGAAAATCTATCAAATTATTAGAGAGGAAATGTTGCAGCAGAGCATGTCACATAAAAGGTCTCCTTTTATTTAAAGGTTATATGTGTAACTTGCAGAAAATCATTGTTATTAATGACTCCAGTGAGACCGGATCCATGCATCGTAGCTAAGTTACAGCTAGCTGGCTAACCTTAGCTTAAATTATGATCAGCTGGTTGGCTGCCTTGCTGCTACGTTAGCACCACGGTAGCTGTTTGGCTAGTAAAATATAAAAACTAACCATAATTTCTCTATAACTACATTTATGATCAAATTGGCACACGTTCTATTACACAGACTCGTGACTGTTATGGAAAGTTAAAGTTACATCTCCACTATTGTACAATTCCTGAGCCTCCGGCTGCGCGACTACTTCACTCAGAGCAGCTGTTAATCACAGCTGTCACTCACAACGTCTCACCTCCTTTTTATAGCATCAAATAACTAATTAAAACCACACTTATCAGAGAAATGAACACTTGAACATACAGCGTGATAAGAACTACTTAAAATAACTGAAACCATCTTCGGGAAAAATCTATTTGACGTGTATTTTGACTTTTTAGTTTGGCCTATATCCCATCCGCTAACATGGAGGGAGCAGGATTTATGACCTATACTGCAGCCAGCCACTAGGGGGCGATCAAGATGTTTGGGCTTCACTTTTGGGGGGCTGTCATGTCGTCCATCCTCATATAGTCTACAGTCTATGGCTAAAATCAACACCGTTTGTTATAATACACAAGTTAGTATCATGGATCATGTTAGCTGGTGAAGTAATTTGGCAAGCTAGCCAACTAATATATCCACTCAGTATTTTGCTAGCGATAAATTAGCAAGCAAGCTAAGAATAGACAGCTAGCTGTAACTTAGCTATGCTGCATGGATCTGGCTTTAGTTGCTTCATGAAGTAATTTCCAAACAGCAAGATAGGAATTCGTCCATGTTAGCAAGAAAGCTAATGTTAGCTAACATATATACCAGGGGAAAGGGTTTTGTTGTACTTCTCCGCAAAATGTGACGGCTAGAGCAGCTTGGAAAATAGCAATATGGGGCACTGAATTTACTGTTAATCAGACCACAAATGATACTACAATTAACTAGCTAGCGCAACCCGCGGCCCCTCCGCCTCACTCCCCGCCACTGAGACTACTTCGCTGGGAGGAGAGCGGACACCAGCTCCGGAGAAGGACCTTCAGTTAGCTGCTGCAGCAACGTAAATTCAGCCATTGCAAACCCCAGCGTCGGGGATTACAGCAGGCTCTAACCTGTGTAACTGCAGCAACAGAAAGTTTGCTGATCGTGTGGGTAATCGGGGCGGTCTGGGATCAGGCCTGGGATCAGGCCCTGGGTTTTCCGCTGACTGAGTTGCTACAGCCGCTACTGAGAGTCCGTCACCAGGCTGCCGCTGCAAAATGCATACAGAAACACAGGCTATAACATAGGCTATGTGTGGACTCTGTGTTGTGGTGGGTGCCGGTCGTTTGTTGATGTTAGCAGACTCCATTTCTAAGCTAACAGCTAGTGTCGCACTGTTAGTGCTGTAGAGGAGCTGAAGAGAGGCAAGGCACTCGGATCCTTTGTATTTCCCTAGGAAAAACGTCCCGAGTCCTTTACATAGAAACCGAGCAACCGAGAAAGTCAGGGAATGACTATTTTAAACAATTAATACATGTAGAAAGTTACACATAGAACCTTTAATACTTTTTAAAATCATACCTCCAAAATAACAACCAAAAAAAAAGGACCTTAAAAGGACCAGCAATTTCCATGAGCTTCTTCTATGTTTAATAAATTAGCATGTTTGCTATTCAAGGGCATCATTATGAATTCTCCGCGTGACAAGATGTGACTAAATATGACGCCTTTTCCCCAACCTGCTAATCCCTTGCACACCACCACAGCCCAGTCAGCCTCTATCATTTTCTCCAGTGCTCCTGAAGGGGTTTGTTGTATATGCAGGAGGTTTCACACACACAATATTATAACAGGGTCCCCACTCAGTGAAATGAGGGCAGGAGAGGAGGGATGCAGGTGCGGATGGGGACTAAGAATTAAACTGTGTCCATCTTTAAATGCCACTGGTTTGATTTAGTCTAAACTTGGAGGAGTGATGCTTGATGGCGCTGTGCTCTGGTATTTAAAGAAGGGATGTGCTACAACTGAAAAACTAGAGGTCGACCGAAAGAGGATTTTTAAAAAAACAATATAATAACAATAGTTTGGATCAGGAAAAATGGATTAATCGGCCGATACCACGTGTGATAAAAAAATTCAACATTGTTGGAAATGAACAATCTTTTACTTTATTACAATCTGTATAACTAACTGGCATCAAACTCAAACTAATAAATACCTAATTAATAAATAAAAGTGGAACTGTATATCAAATTCAAAGTAATAAATACCTAAACAAATATATAAATCTGGAACTGAACTTCAAACTTAAATTAATAGATACTTAATTAATATATACTGTACATCTGGAACTGAAGATCAAATAACCATAATTTATTATTTGAAAGAGAAAAGTGAAAAGTTTCTCACTGTGACATCAGTCGCAGTTTGACGTGCTTTACGTGCTGTACTTCTGTCGGCTACTTTTGCGTACACCATTTTTAATAAACCAGTTTTTCCATCCATCCATTATCTGCCAGGATTATTTCTGTTGCATGTCCCGTTACATTGTTAAATGCCTCTCTTACAAACCATTAACGTTGGTGTATATTCCCGCGGTAAGGAGGATCCTAAAGTGTGCGATTTAATTTCATGAATGGATGGTTCCGTGGCTGCATTATTTGGCAGAGAGAACGCCAAATTTGTAGTTAAAGTAACAAAGTTGAATGATTTCTTTTCCTCCCTTTCTGCCTGTCTTGTATTGTGGACAAAGAGCTGATAGTGTTGCATTATACTGTATATTGGAGAGATATGGGTGGAGAAATAAACTGAAAACAGGTCATATGACATGAATACCACTTGTCTATTTGCTGTAAAATCAGCTGTTCCCTTGGACTTCAAAACTAGCTGTTCCAGGGACTGCTACGGTTTTTTCACGGGGTGGAAAATTACTTTCTGAAAAAAGTATCTCTAACTATCTAAACAATAAATAAACATAACTCAAGGTCTGTCGAGTGTCAGCACTTCCCCCACTCTCCTGGTCTCGATGTATGACTGCTATGTCATGGGGTCTTTCACAGTTGTTTCGATTATGAGCAGAAGTTAATCACATGCACACAGGTATTTTTCAACAAAAGTGGCCCTCATTCAGCTATGTGTAGGCTGATGTACAATCCACGCAAAGCGGTGATGTACGTCCCTGCATGACATTGGCCACTATCGGAGCCCAGTTCCAACCAATAACGACAGTTTGTACAACGTCCTATTGGCATTGACCTCTATTTCAAACACAATTATTAATGGTGAGAAAAATCACCTGAAATATACAGTATATGAAATACGTCCACTGGTCCAACTTTCATTTAAACATGCAGGAATGATGGTCTATTTTGGCACCGCTGCCTGATGATTAAAAAATAACTCCTGGCCTGAAGGGGACACTACAGATAAAGGTCAAATTCTTAAATTTTAAAAGGCCACAGCCAGTACACCACCGGACCATTTTCAATAATACATGGAAGAGTGATTTATGTTAAGAATAATGGGGAAGGAATAATGCTGAAATATTAAGGATTTATCTTGTAAGGATGTTTCACTTTAAAGGAATAGTTTTGACATTTTGGGAAATACACTTTCATGGGAGAAGATTCCGCCCCTAAGAAGATTGTCTATTACAGATTGTATGTACAGATTGAATGATTATGCATAAACCAACCCACTGTGGGGGGTAATGTGTGGGTAGAGTTTTAAATGCAGTGTTTCTCATTAATAACCTAGACTGTGGTTGCCCGCTGTAGTCTATTTTGTCCTGCCACAGTTTCATAATGAACCAAAAATATTTTTATACTTCTCAACAGGTGAGCTGGCTGGCCCGGCTCTGTCCAAGGCACTGCTAAAGCTCACTAATTTGCTTTTTATGTCTTGTTTAGTTTCATATGTACAAAAATCAAAGTGTAAAATTGACAAGTTTTGGATTTATGGGCATTACGTACCAAACTATATCTTTGCCAAGGACAGTGATTTGATGGGGATTCTCCAGGAAGTCACTAGCTGTTTCTCCGTTTCCAGTCTTTATGTTAGGCTTTATGTTAAGCTTTATGTTAAGCTAACCAGCTACTGGTTGTAGCTTCATATTTACCGTAGGCTACAGACATATGTCATCTCACACTCAGCAAGAAAGCAAACAAGCATTTTTGCCGAAATGTCCAACTATTCCTTTACCTTGTGAAAGCCAAGACATAACATGTAAAAAACATTACATTACCCCCTGTAGATTCCTCTTATTAAAGGGACTGTTTGTAACTTTTTAAGCGTATAAATGTAGCTTGCATATGCGCGTTCGCGTGTGGCCGCTGCCTCTCCTCCTCTGCCTGCTTGCCTTCACTCAGACAGAGCGCGCGTTCTCGCTCAGCTCGCTCCACCTCTAGACGTGAACGCGTGCTCACTCCACACTGCAGAAGAGTTAGTTTAGCTCTGAGAATATCTAGTGAATCAGTGTACGTTTGTGCAGAAATAAATGCTGCAGCTCCTCCAGACCAACAGAGATTTCCCGTGTCTTGTGAAGTGACTGAGCTCCTCAGCGAGTAAAGTTATCGTCTCGTTACCGACCGGGTGCCGGAGTCTCTCTGCTCTTTCCGGCTGTGGGCGGAGAGAGCAGGGAGACACGCTGCAGAGCCCCACTGCATAAGCCTGCGCTGAGGCAGGAAAAGCCAACACTAAGATCAGATCTAAATCATGTTCATGGAGAGACCTTCATCTGGTCAGCTAACATTACTGCCAAGCAGCTGAAATATAGAGTGATATTGTGGTTTTAGCTGACGTGTGTCGCCTCACTGTTTTGAGCGATGCTCGTTCAGGTATATTTAGAGTGAGCAAGCGCGAGCTTGACGCTGACTTTCGTTGATTTCACAGCCATAGGTGTCGCTGTTAATAAGCAATTCTTCAAATAGTCCCTTTAAATCTTCACCAGTCATAAAGGAAGAGGTGTAGATAAAGAGCTCGAGAAGGATGCTGAAGGTTTGAGACAATGTTGGTTGTAAAAACAAGGCTCTAAATTGAGTATCAGAAGGCTATCCCTATTATTATTATTATCCTTATTTTGTGCACTCACTTTATAGCATTGACTGTGTTCAGTAAAATCGTGTGTGAGTTGTGAAAAAAGTTTGCAGTTCACAGGAATCTAATTGTGGGCTTAATATAACACAATTTTCTACCAGTCCTAAAGCTCACACTATAATACCTCAGTGCTCAAACACCATCAGGAAGGGTAAGTGGGCTCTCTATGATGATGGATTGTCCGTAGAGATATGGGAAAGGAGAGAAAATAGGCACTACTTTTGTATTGATTAGTTTTGGTCGGGACTCTATAAAAAAAAAAGACAGCACCTGTTAAGGTGTCAAAAGTTGGCCTGAGCTCTATAAACCTTATTTAACCAGATTGGTGAGCAAAGAAAATGTCCTCCTTTTATAGACAATGTGATAAAAAGAAAAAATACACAGGGCCCGGTACCTCTATTAAATCTGATGATATGTGTGACAGAGGAGTTTTCTTTATGAGAGGTCTGATGTCAACAAAAATGCTTAAAGACAAGTAAAGTTCTCAGACAAACTCATGAAAGATGGTCGTCGTTTTTGGTCTCAGAGAGTCCAGTCAAAATCAGAGAGCACTTAAATCATAAATTCAGCAAGTATGAATGAATGCATTGTAATTTAAAATGAGATGCCAATAAATAAAAAAAAGAGTTTTGTGGTATGTGTCCTTGTGGGCTACTATTGCCTTTTTTTAAAAAAGCACACGTCAGAAACCCACCAGGGATGCTCTCACAGCTTTCTCATAGTTTTGTAGAGCATTCATCGATATGACATCGCACATTTAAGGGTCAGGATGAAGAAATTATCCAAAGGAGTGAGTGTAGCGTATTTCAAGGCTGCAAATCAGCGGTGCTTGCTGTTAAATGATGTGGAGGCCGCAGTTAACCACTATATCAGATGCATTATGTCCTGGTGTAAGCCCTGAAGGACAGCTAGTGAGAAAACAAGTAACCTTGGGGACATCTCCCCCGTGAAATATATGTACTCTTCTCAGTGTGTGTGTGTGTGGGGGTGGGGGGCATGTTGTAAGATGACAAATAACTGAAGAGACAAGAGGGCCATCTAGACTCTACTGTAACAGAGAACAATCCATCTTTGAGGCTGTACAAAAGAGATATTGAAATAATAACTCATGGATTACCAGTATGACAGAGTAGAGTTTCTTCATCTCCTCACATGTCTTCGTCAGTGCAGCGAGATCCGCAGTATATTTCTCAATTGCCATCTAGGGTGTAGAAAAAAAAGCATAAGGGACTCCTGGTTTGTTCATTCGTTCAGTCAATCATTGCTCAAAGTTTACTGTTATCTCTTAGGGGGTCAAACTATGTATTTGTGAACTGGACAGATGGCAGTAAATACTGTACATTTGATGTTATTTACCATGAAAGATGGCATAGAAAGTCAGACTGTCAGTCTATTAGAATGATTATTGGCATGATTGTCCATAGTTAATCGTGATTAAGCGCACATATTTTATCTGTTCAAAATGTACCTTGAAGGGAGATTTGTCCGGTATTTAATACTCTTATCAACATGGGAGTGGACAAATATGCTTACTTTATGCAAATGTATGTATATATTTATTACTGGAAATCAATTAACAACACAAAACAATGACAAATATTGTCCAGAAACCCTCACAGGTACTGCATTTAACATAAAATATATGCTCAAATCATAACTTGGCAAACTGCAGCCCAACAGGCAAAAACAGCTGTCAGTGTGTCAGTGTGCTGACTTGACTATGACTTGCCTCAAACTGCATGTGATTATCATAAAGTGGGCATGTCTGTAAAGGGGAGACTCGTGGGTACCCATAGAACCCATTTTCATTCACATATCCTGAGGTCAGAGGTCAATGGATCCCTTTGAAAATGGCCAATTTCGACGAAATTTAGCACAAGTTTGGAGCGTTATTTAGCCTCCTTTGCGACAAGCTAGTATGACATGGTTGGTACTAATGTATTCCTTGGGTTCTCTAGTTTCATATGATACCAGTATCTTCATTAGCTAGCTTTAAAACTGAGTCCGCTACAACCTATAAATCGCAAGTTGCGTTAATGCGTTAAAGAAATTAGTGCCGTTAAAACAAATTTCCGTTAACACGTTATTATCACGTTCATTTTGTCAGCCCTAATGGAAAGTCATGTTTTTGTATTAATGCTCCATAACAGGCAGAAATGTGCTAATAAAAGAAGTGAAGAAGAAGAAGACCACTATTAGATGGAAACAAAGCAGATAATAAACAATTAATTTGTGCGAGAAACAATGTAATCAATACAGTGTTTGTTTACAAGAAGACACATTGTCCCTTTAAATCAATGCATAAATAAATAATAAATACAGGATTTACTACTTCACCTTCAGGTCTTTGGAGAATTTTGGGTACTGAGCTCCAACATTTGTCTTCTTGGAAGCTTGTCTGTACTGAATGACTTTCTGCAGTTCATTCTTCAGGACTGAAGCAACACACACAGACACACCTTGGTTACCATCCATCATATTTGACCACTGAAGCAAATAGCTGCTTTAAATCAGATGTTGTCTCCTGTGTGAAATGCTGTATTTGTGCTTGTAGCAACTGTTTGTAAGTCATCATATAGACAATATACTGGGTTGAGCCCATATGTTCCCTTGACAATGAGATTTTTTTTTCATGGTGTTTCAACAAAGTATAGTGAAAGTACGATTACAGAAAGATCTAGTAAATGTTACCATCACACTTCCTCTCAAATAACTCACGTTGGCACAAAAAAGTAGGGTCAGTATTACAGTGATCTCAGCAAATTTGTGAACAACAGTCTTTGGACACCGTAGTAAAATGTGATCTACTCACCATCTACCTCTGCGGTCAGGCCTTTGATGGAAGCTATCCAACAGAGAGACAAAAAAAAAACAGTGACCCACACCGAAAATACACGTTTCACTAAACAGACCTCAATTGAAAAGTACTACACAGATTTTTTTCAGCTTTGATCAAATCTTGGTTAGCAAATACCTCCCGGGACAGTTTCAAATTCTGCCAACTCTTGGGTAAAAGTGGCCAGGCACGATTCATGCAACATGATCTGCTCCACAAGGGCATGGAGCAAGGTGAACTTCCTGTCTTTCCCACGGACCTGGGAGAGCTGGGGAGGGAGAAAACAAAGTGAAAAAAGAGGCATTGACAAACTTACAGTCCCCTGCCACAAAGCACAAGGACGTATGACATAAAGGCATGCGTGAGCTGTGATATTTACACTTGTATGTGCTGCTGCAAAACAATTTCCTTACTGAAGGCCCGGGAAAGAATTTTGTTGACATTTAGTGAGAGATTTCTTTCTTTGCCACATGTTCATTGTGTAGTGTATTTGTATCTTCAACAAAGGTTTACCTTGGATTTTCTATTTTAGATAACCTTGCGAACATCTCACTGTGAGTGATAATACCAGTATAAACTCCTATATCAGTGATTAAATATAAAACAGTTTGTAAATTCCACACATTTGTAGTGCTAACCAAGATTTGATCAAAGCTTTTTTTTTATTATTCATAGTTAGTAGTAGTAGCACTAATTGTGACTTAAGGTTGGGCGATATGACAGTATGTACCGTGCGAAAGTAGAAAAGTGTCCACTGGTAGAGAATTGGCAATACCGTTCCCACCGTGGTAGCTATTCTTCAGTGATCTTGCGATTCTTGCGGGATCTTGTGATTTTGTGAATCCAGCTGCCTCGCAGGGTAACGTGATTTGGGCAGACATGGAGGAGGAGATTGAAGTTGTAAATACAGAGCAAGCCCAAAGGAAGCGTGCCACATTTTGAAGCTAATTTTACATAGTGGCCAAACAGTGGAGTTACAATTTCCATGTCCGTCACGTGATGCCATTGGGCCCAAAAAGACTTTCCCATAGACTTACGTTGGGAAAGAGACGTCTGTAAATCAGGGGATATTTTTTTTTATTTTCATTTAGGGCTGTCAATCGATTCAAATATTTAATCGCAATTAATCGCAAATTAATCTCACATTTTTATCTGTTCAAAATGTACCTTAAAGGGAGATTTGTCAAGTATTTAATACTCTTATCAACATTGGAGTGGGGAAATATGCTTGCTTTATGCAAATGTATGTATACATTTATTATTGGAAATCAATTTCCACGGGGAGACTCGTGGGTACCCATAGAACCCATTTTCATTCACATATCTTGAGGTCAGCGGTCAAGGGACACCTTTGAAAATGGACATGACTGTTTTTCCTCGCCAAAATTTAGCGAAAGTTTGGAGCATTATTTAGCCTCCTTCAAGACAAGCTAGTATGACATGGTTGGTACCAATGGATTCCTTAGGTTTTAAAACTGAGTTTGCTATAACTGCAAATTGCATTAAGGCATTAAAAAAATTAGTGGTGTTAAAATGAATTTGCGTTAACACGTTATTATTGTGTTATCGGGTTAACTTTGACAGCCCTAAGCTAATAGTTATTTTCCTTCCTCCATTCATGTAGTCTAAGGCTGGACCAAGGTCTGGGCGGCGGAGTTAAAGGAAACGCTAGTGTGCTTTATTGGTGCAATGGATGCGGAATATCGCCGGATGATCTGGGTAATTTTTTACTCGGAAGTCAAGCTTTTTTTGCTTCATGTCTCAAAGAGCAATTTTCATAGGAATGAACGGGGACCCGCCTTGAATGCTGTATCCAGTTCTCTTTCTACATCCATGATACAGAGCTGCTTTAGTGTATACTGTATTTGTATAACATGGTAATGATGACTCTAAATTTCAAGCCACGTTGCAGTTGATTGTGCCACATAATTGAAATGCAAGGGGGACCTCTCTAACCCTGTGATAAGTGCTCTCTTTTTCTAGGTTAGGTTGTTTACCAATTTACGGCCCCGGCCAGTCTCTGAGGACTACATACACAAGACACGCACACAGTATTGACGCTCACAAGTAAAAAACAAGAACCAAAAGAAGATCTGAGATAACCTCGACGCATTTTTCTTGGAAGCAGTCAGCCATTAATTTGATGAGTCTGTCTCGAGCAGCAACAGTTTACTATTCTCAATTAGACCTGGAAACACCTCTGAGGGAACACGAGGCCTCGGCTTCATTAAATGGAGCAGAGGACGTTTTACTTCTGTGCCAAGAGCACTGCCCCTTAAACCTTCCCAGTAGAGAGACATGCACACAAAAGTGTGGCTCAAACTAAATTCAGAGAGAGGCTGAAAATACTCTTACAAACCCCAGACACGACTTAAAACTATACATCCAAGGACTGCTGAATCTCAAAAGAAATAGTTAAACATTTTGGGATATATGCTTATTCACTCTCTCGCCAAGAGTTAGATAAGAAGATTGAGACCACTCTCATATGTGCATGGTAAATATGAAGCTACAGCCAGCAGCCAGTTAGCTTAGCTTAGCACATAGACTGGAAGCAACTAGCTTGGCTCTGTTCAAAAGTATCAAAACCCACTGACCTCTAAAGCTCACTAATAAACATGTCTTGTTTGTTTACTATGTACAAAAACTGAGATGTGAAAACAACACGTTGTGGTTTTACTGGGATTATATGCTGGACCATTTGTTAGCTGGGCATAGTGACTTACTTAAGTCATTCTGAAGTTGCCAGACAACATGCAGAGACTTCAGGAAGTCACTGCTCCACGCCAAGATAAAGCTCTGGTTTGCTTGAAATGTTGGTAGGTGGAGGTTTAGTTACCTTTGGACAGAGCAAGGCTAACTGTTTCCCTCTATTTCAGATCTTCATGCTAAGCTAAACTAACTGTTTCCTTGTTCCCGTTTAATAGTAACTGGATAGATTTGTCGAAAGAGGTATCAATCTTCTCATCTGATACTCTTTTTCCACCAAAATTAGCACGTATAGGCGGGTTTTTTTAAACATGGGAAAACATGCTAAAAATAGGTTTTCACATTGCAAGTAAGTTTGCCCTTCTGTTTTTTTTTTTGCTTGGACCGCAAAGGGTTAGCCCTACAAACGCAAAAGTCTGCCAATGAGCGACTGACTGAGTGATGAAGTTACACGATTGGTCGGCCAAGTGAGGGGAACAGTCCTTTATATGAGCTGGTCCAGCGCGACGCGTCCGGCTCACGAAACTTGGACCAAGCTGACAAACTAGGCGATCTAGTTCTAAAATGAAATGAGTTTCAGCATTGGCAAAGCCTATTTCTCGCTTAAAATGTTTTCAGAAGTAGATTTTGGTGGATTGTTTAGACGGACTAACAGAAAGTTTATGAGCAGGCTGCCAAGCAGAAAACCACGGACCAATCAGGTGCATTCAATGATATGGTATGTCACCACTTGAACGGCTAGTTAAGTGGAGCAACGTGTCCCCCAGTGTCCTCGCCGGACCTGATGGATATGTACCGCTGAATTTAACATCATAGACATGACCACTTATTTGTATAACAATTTAGCCACAAATTCACAGACTAACTGTTCATCGTCCAGCCATATACTCAGTTTTGACCGGGTCTTGTTTCTGGTGTGTCACATAAGACGTCACGACCGTACCAGAAATCAGGGTTAGTAAACAGTGAAAATGTTACAGTGGTTACTTCTTTTTTATATCTGTTACTTATTCAGTCTTTCTTTTAAACTCTCAAACCAGACTTGGTGATTGTTGGAACAGTGGAAACGAATCTGCTGGTTTTGAGGAGAGCATATTAATTGTATGTTTTGTACGTTCAGATATTATAATAATTGTCCAAATCTCTGTTGATTTTATTTATAATATATGCACTTCAACGAACATCACATTGCATAGCGCCGGAAAAGGGGCTAAAATTTGCGTGTCCACTCGGGTGTCATGTTTCCATGACTGCTGATTGGAACTGGAGCCAATAAATACTCGTGACTACAGAGTAATTTATCCTGGGAATGAATGCTGATTAAAACCTTCCCCAATAAAGACAAAAGCCAGATGTTAGTGGGTGTTAGTAGGTTTTTTTTCCAGTGGGAAAGGGGCTTAACTCTCGGCAAGACAGTCAATATGCATATCTCCGAAAAAGGTTGAACTATCCCTTTAAATATACCAGAAAACTGGCTCAGATATTTCATGTTAATGAAAAGATCCACTGACTGACAGCAGTTAATGATGGTTCACTTCTAAGAGATTCAGCCTCAAGCGACCACACTTTTGTGCAAAGTTTCATTTCTCGTGTGACGGCAGGTAGCGACACAATCACACAACTGTCAGAGGGACTGTGTCAAAGACCCGAGTGAACCTGAGCAAGAGAAAAAGTTGAAAGAAGATGCAGAGAAGCCCTGCTGTGTATATCAATGAGTAGTCTTATTAGCCTTGTACTGCAACTCTATCAAAGGTCAGGCAACAGTGGTGGAGTCATACTTTAGTTAAGGAGGAGAGTCGGAATCCCTTGGCCTTTTCCTTCCTGGCATTCTCGTTGAGGTAATTGCCAATGGCGAGGAGGTACTCCAGCACGGAAACAAATGACCTGCAGTTGTTCAGCTGCGTGCACATTCTGATCTTCTGGTTAATCAGCTGGAAGACAAACACAGAGGCACAGAGCAAAGTCATTTTGTTCTGTAATCCAACCGCATGCAGGTTCTCACATTCATGTCTCCACACAACAACTTTGTGAAATTGAAGTTGTGTAAGGCTGGAGCTTGTTCTGGGGCTGTCTGTGCTGGCAAAGTGTAGACAAAAATAACTCAAGGCTTTAGTGTTTTACATTATCAAGATAAACAGCAATCTCACTACACCTCATTTGACCTCATAAAATGAATAATCAGAGCCTTGTTGTTTGGCAAGATCATTATTTGGTATGCAATTGTGTCAAGTACAAATATCCCTCAAGAATATTACACAATTTCCCTGCTTAACCAATTCCGAACAAATCCTGTTGAATATGGATAGAAATTATACTGAAAAGCTGAAAAGAAATGAAAGTGGGATTTTAGGTTTTGCCAATGGTGTGTTGCAGGAAAAAGGAGTAGATGCTGTGGGAATCATAGTCCTTGACAAAGAGTTAGCTTTTCCAAAAGCCAGCCAGCAACAACACTCTCACCATATGCTCCTGTTTTAAGAATAACTTCCCAAAACTTGCCAGTGGGACAGCCTCATTACACAGAAGAGATTGCAGATATCCAGCTACATTATATCTACTGGATTTGCAGAGGACCATCTGTGCCATCGTAGCAAACTACTGTAGTTTGTATAAAACGTAAATGAAACAGCCCATGACGTCATGTAACCTGCTTTTAGAGTGCCGTCTGATTTTGGTATCGAGGTTAAAGTTTTACAAAAAAAAATGTCAAAAAGTAAATTGTGCAGTTATTACAGAACAAATTGTTAACATGATGTCGTAAGCAGGTTACTTTAAAGACACTATTAATGAAATATACATTAAACACAAGTTCTAATCTAATGTGTTAATCTTTCAGTTATAAATGTATCCAATAAAATGAGATTTGGGGCAACTAGCTAACCCCTCCCATCATGTAAAACTTGTAAAGCCTGTGGGTCTTAGCCATGCATGGTGTTCACTATAACAGAGCAATACCGTAGGAGGAGGTGTGTGTTTCATTTGGCAGAAGCTTTGTTTATATTTCTGAAAGAGCATGGCTGCTCTAATTATTAATTTCTCCCTCGTAGTCCACCACCTGAGCTAACAATGTGGGTGAGGGAGTTGTGGGTCTGTCTCATCCCCAACATGGGAGTTGGTCTCGGATGGTTTATAGAAAAGCTCAGAGAAGCAGCTGCACACTGCTCTTCATAAGAGATGGGGATTTTAACCAGACATGCATTTGCCAAACTAAACAGTTGCAACCAGAAGTGACATGAGAGGGTGGAGCTAAGGACAACCAAACGCTGAATAAGACATTTTTAGGCTACCAAAATGTTAACATTAACTTTCACGAATTGAAAACACAGTGAAAGGGTTAAAGTTGTAAGACGAAGACACGGACAACTCCCAGACCGGACAACGCCATGGTAGCGACCTTTCTGTCTATTTTACTCTAAATGGGACCATATATACTAAATGAACATCCTGCTGTATTCAATCTAGCGACTGAGACCATAAACTCATGTTTACAATGTTTACTGAGGTAATAAATCAAGTAGAGATGTTAATAATTAACCGTTTAACCGTTAACCAACATTAAGAATTTTAACCGATTAATGCAATCGGTTAAACGGTTAAAAGAAACATTAAGAATTAATTAAAAAGCTGAGCAAAACTCAGAGGAGCGGCTTGTCACTTAGAGGAGAAAAGCTGGTCCACCTTAACAGCCCACCTTAAGAGAGTCTGAGCCGGAGTTGCAGGATACAAGAAGTTGGCTCCGGTCTTGGGCTGAGGAGTTGTAGCATTTATTCACCGACAAATAAATTGTACACACACTGCTATTGCTACGTTCACAGCTATAACGCCACCAACAACCCCACACTTACCGCCACCACACAAGTACGGTCTGTCGGACAATTGTTACGCCGAGCTGACAGAACGTATATGTGTGACTACGGGCGGCGGGCATGAAGCCAACCGCAACGCTACAGCTGCTAACGTAGCACAAACACACACACGGTTTGTCGGACACTCGCTACCGTATCTACTCGATTTATTGCGATTTTTATTAACTTCTTTTTAACGCTAGACCATGAGAAAAAGTTGAATCATACACTTTTAGGGACTTTTGCTTTGGAAAACCTCTAAATTAATACAGTAAAAATGTTTGATATTCAGCATGTATGTAGTCAGATATGTCCTGAAGTCAAATATATCAATCATTGTCCAGAATTATTTATTGATTTTTTTCCGCAACCCAAATGTCAAAGAATAAAAACATTTCCCTAACAAATTAGTGGTATTTTCTTTCTAATTTATAAGGGATAATATTATAATATTAATATATTGTAATATTTT
Source organism: Sebastiscus tertius (assembly GCA_916701665.1). Classification (NCBI taxonomy): domain Eukaryota; kingdom Metazoa; phylum Chordata; class Actinopteri; order Perciformes; family Sebastidae; genus Sebastiscus; species Sebastiscus tertius. The sequence goes on along the minus strand of CAKAOH010041948.1, from coordinate 29,041 downwards.
ATACTTCTGGTGAATGTAATACAATTTTATTTCCATATATGTATTTTGTTAGTTCCCTTTGTTAACATCTTATTTTGAAAACTAGACGTAGTCACTCGTGTATACTTCCGCTTACTTATGTCGCTAGCTTTCCCATCAGCTCCGTTCTCTTGATACATCGCCAATCGGCTCCATTGGGCCCGTTTGAATGCAAAGTTGCGATTGACAAAACTGGTGGAAAAGCTACATTTGGTTTTACCATTCAGTACATCACAGCTTCAGGGGGTGTCTCCCTGTCCAGAGCTCTTCCTGTCTACTGCATCACTGGCTTTGGTTCTGTGTCTTTGCCTCTCTTATTTATATTTGGAAAAGACTGCACACCGAGCACAGCAAACAGTTTAAAGAAGAAACCAGGGCCATAATGCAGAATATAACCTGACATCCTGGCAGTGAGGCGAAGCACCAACAAGCACTTCATGGGTGAGAAACATCCCCCCAGGTGGCGACTTCTCCATTTTCTCCCCTAAAGCCTCTATGTCTGTCAGGTGGCGAGTAAATCCTCCTAAATGTTCAAGCCTTAAGATGTCTGCCATGTCAGAGAATTGAAGGATTTGGAGTGTTCTGTAACAGAGAGGACCTTAAACTCTTCATGTTTGAACACATTGTATTGTGATACGCTGTGGACTGTATCTTAGATGGCAAGATACTTTTTGCCTCCACGCAAATACCAAGGTTTGTTAAAAAAAAAAAAAAAATGACCTTTTTATAAATATATCTAAGCTACAATGCAGCAGAAAGAAGAAGCCAGAGTAAATTGAAACTTAATGAAATTTCTAATCTTTCTTGTCAAGTCATCTTGCCTGCACACAATATGTTTGTCTCTGTGTTTTAGACAAAGAGAAATTACTGCCACAGTCAATGGATTACAGTGCCATCATTCTTATCCGTTGTTTCTGTTCATTCTCAAACAGTCAGCAGACGAGAGATTAGGACTGGAGCACTGATGCAGAAAGGAACAGAGGCTTGAGAGAATCGCAGAGAAAAAAAAAGTGTCGAGGCGCTGGGAGGTATTCTTGTCTCACCGCAATATCTTCACACCCTGCAGTCCTCAATGCCAATAAACAACAATCCACTATAAGAGTGTTAACGATTAGTCGGTGAACCTGAAATGTCCAGATACTTGCACTGAACAAGCCTTAGGCCCTGTCTACACGTATACAGACATTTTTAAAAACAGATAATTTCCTTTACTTTTTTGGCCTCTCGTCCACACGCAAATGGAATTTTGGGTCACAAAAACTGATATTTTTTTGAAAACGCCTTCTATGGTGTAGATTTTGAAGTTGTAGTACCACCGTTTGTCCACTACGAACATTTGCTTCACAGCGCGGTGCCCTTCCTGGGGGCTTGGATGACATCCTCTCCTCATTTCGCGTAAGCCCATTGTTGCTTTGTGTATTGAGCATGCGCCAGAAACAATAACACAGATGGCCGACTACCGTCTTTTTTACGTTTTGTTAGCACTGCTCGGACTAATTACTACTGTACATTTGAAAAATGTTCCAGTCACAGAAGGCCAAAGCAGGGAACACATTAAACATGTTGAGGCTGAATGGTTATTGAATGTGCTTTTGGGCAATTGAAGGCGAGGTGTGGAGCACTCAGAAGAGCGATGGACATAAATCTGAATGACCTCCCTTTCGTCATTTATGCATGTAAAGAGACAATTGATGACAGTAGAGTGATGACAGTTATGCAGTTCGACCACGAATCTCAGCCCCTCCTCCCCCCGAAAAATAACTGTTATCGAACTGACTGTAATAGAGAGGCGAAGTCTCTCCCCTTCCTGTGGACCCCATGGGATCTTATTTCAGAAAAAATACGTACGGTTTGTCAACGGCAACAGCCAAATATTTTTTGGATTCCATTTGAATTACGCCATGAATCACACATATAATGTTTGTCAATTTAAAACAGAATTTTGCAAGTCAAGAAAGTTGCAGATTGTTGTAGGTTTGTGGTAGTATCATTTAGTTTTGTGTGAAACCACTCAGTGAACTACATCTCTCGTCTTGCACAATATACGTCACCATCACTACCTAGTTAGCTAACTTAGCTATGTTCCACGCACATATGAAACGTTTTATTACCTGATGTGTTTTATCCAGTGACATCTGGTATTTTTATAAGCCAGGAAGAGAAAGAATGAGCGAAACCCGTTGCTCATGTGAGTACATCCCAGTACGAAACACACAAGCATCATAGCTTCAGCGAGAGAGACGTCACTTGCGCGACTTTTGGGTATGTAGTCTTTTCTAATTGCGAATTTTCACAGTCTGATACTTCAACAGCTTTACAACAAACTGCAACTTTCTTGACTTGCAAAATTATTTTTTAAATTGACAATGTGTGATTCATGAAGCAACTCAAACGGAACCAAAAAAATATTCATCTCTTGCCGTTGACTACCGTTCATATTTTTTCTGAAATAAGGTCCCATGGTGGTCCACCGGAAGGGGCGGGACTTTGCTTCTCTATGAAGCTGAAGGAAAGGGAGTGAGAAGGGCAGTAACAAAATTCCTTGACCCTTAACTTGTGATCTAACTTGTGGTGACATGTAAATATTACGACGAGCGTTTGGAGTCATTTTTGCGTTCAAATGTAGACGGAGATATTTTGTAAAAACGAAGGTCGCGTGGACTGAAATTTTTTTTTTTTTAAATGGAGGGGAAAAATATCTGTATACGTGTAGACAGGGCCTTAAACATTTGGCTGTATGTGTAAGGGTTAAGAAAAAGCTTTTAAAAAAAGCTAAAAAAAAAACAATATATATTTAAATAATAACTTTATATTTTCTTTATTTTGTTTCATCTGTCTTCATCTAAGAGTGCTTGTCTTTGAAGAGAGTCCAGAAGTTTGTTGAATGAAGTTAAATTCATGAATTTTTCCACGACTCTCCCCAGTGAAAACCTCAAAGTGGGTTTTTATTGGGTTTCTGATAAAGATGAAAACTTTGTATGCTTTACACCACCGACAGAAAAATGGGACTTGATTTGATTAAGATCTATCTTTCCTTCTCCGTCAAATGAAGAGAGGTGTCTTAAAGTGGCTCTCATGCATTTCTGTTTCGACTCTTAACCATCCAGCAAATAGAACAGAAACTACTTCAACCATCACTTCAAACATAAAATTCAAACTGGAGGGGAAAAAGGCTTTCATGTATTAATGTCAGTTTGTCCCCAGATGTTCTTTTCATTTATGTCTAAAGCCACGATGTATTTGAACATTAGCATTTGCATTATGGAATAAATTTGGTTTTAACCTTTTTTGTAGGAATGGAAGAGACTTTTAAAACAGCTCAACATCTGATTCAACCTTTGATTCGACTCTGTAGGTGATCGAGTAAACTCACAGGCTGCAGGTCGTTCATGCTGATCGGAAGCTCTCTCAGAGTCAGCAGCAGGTCAAGCTGTGTGCTCAGGCAGGGGATGTTGCACATCTGTAGAAGGGAGAATATGTAGGAGTGTAATAAGCTGTGTGTATACAGAAGAGAGGGTAATTATCACATCATCCCACAACCCATTTCCATGTGATTATTTAGAATTATCTAAAAAAGCAGCGCTGCAGGGAGATAGTGTCATTGCAGCTTGTTCTCACAATCTCAAGTTCTTTGGCGAGATTACCTCGGGCGAAAGTAGAGGCCTGTCGACAGGCTGATTTAACAGAGAAACTGAAGGCTTGACACCTTGAAACGATTGGCTGAGCTGCCTAATCGACCTTTGAGTCAGTGCTAACCTCTAATAAATCATTCCACATTGTCAGACCGCCTTGCTCGTGCTCTGGTACCGTCTCCCAAAAGCCAAAGGGCACTTGGTCTGACGGATGGTTAAGGAGACGTACCAGGATTAGTGTTAGGAATCAAAACCATGTAATCATTTGGCTGTATCTGAAAAAAAATCTATCCCAGAACGTCATCCTCCACATTCTCGAGTACTCGTCTTGTCACATTTTCTGACACATTTTAAATTTCTAATGCAAGGTTAACAGATCACACTGAATCCATGCCGAGGTAACAATTTCCGATTTAATTCCTCCTGGTGCAGAAAATGTGTTTGTGCATTAGTCACTGAGTTTTAAGTAGTCACATTCTCAGGTATTTGGCTGACTTTAACTCCGATCCTCCATAATCAGAAACTCTCATGTTCACCAAATTAGAGATTTAAAAAGGAATATGCTTTTTTCTGTTTTAGCACAGCACAGGATTTAAGTGCTCAGAGAAAGCATGACAGGCATGATTTAATAACATACAAAGACCTCATATAGTGCAACACAGAGAAGCCTGCAAAGCATTATTAGGATTTGATTTATCTTAAGGAAAAGGTCAGCACTTCAACGCTAATATGCTTTTAGTTTTCTTTAATGGTAGAACGTTTGTTCTCAGATGCCACTCTTATTTCTCCAGCAGACATCCTGAGAGGAAAGTGATTAGTCAGGACGGTTAGACTAGTCTACAGCTATGCAAGCATCTCTGTGAGGCTGTACATTGGCACAGTGGTGCTTTGAATTAAATGCTAATGGCAGCATGCTCACAATGATAATGCTAACATGCTGATGTTTAGCAGGTACAATGTTTACCATGTTCACCATCTTAGTTTAGCGTGTTAGCGAGCTAACATTTGCTACTTAGCACTAAACATAAAGTACAGCTGAGGCTGAAGGGAATGCTACTGGTTTTGCAGGTATTTGGTCATAAACCAAAGTATTGGCCAAATTAAAATTTTGACTTAACAAGTCTCCTCTTTACAGACATGCCCACTTTATGATAATCACATGCAGTTTGGGGCAAGTCTTAGTCAAGTCAGCACACTGACACACTGACAGCTGTTGTTGCCTGTTGGATTTGAGTTTGCCATGTTAGCACTTAGTGGTTAGCACTGTCATCTCACCGCAAGAGGGTCGTAGGTTCAAACCCAGCTTAGGGCCCTACTGTGTGGAGTTTGCATGTTCTCCCCGTGTTAGCGTGGGATTTCTCCGGGTTCTCCTGCTTCCTCCCACAGTCCAAAGCCATGCAGGCTAGGTTCATTGTTGACTCTAAATTGCCCGTAGGTGTGAATGTGAGCGTGAATGGTGGTCTGTCTCTACGTGTCAGTCCTGTGATAGTCTGGCGACCTGTCCGGGGTGAACCCAGCCTTCATCCAATGTCAGCTGGGATTGGCTCCAGCCCCCCCACGCCCCTGAATAGGATAAGCGGTTACAGATAATGAAAGGATGGATGGTAGGATCATCTGAGCATATTTTTTATGCTAAATGCAGTACCTGTGAGGGTTTCTGGACAATATTTGTGATTGTTTTGTGTTATTATTTGATTTCCAATAATGAATATATACAGACATTTGCATAAAGCAAGCATAGAAGCATAGCAAGTATTAAATACTTGACAAATCTCCCTTTAAGGTGCATTTTGAACAGATAAAAAATGTGCGATTAATTGCTTTTAACTATGGACAATCGTGATTAATCGCGATTAAATATTTCAATCGATTGACAGCCCTAGCTGTAATATGAAGCAGTACAGCAGTGCGGTACAGGAGCAGCTGCTAAGGTTGACTATCCTATGTGTCACATGGAGGACACATTTGACTCCCAAGTGATAATGATGCTAAAAATTGTGAAACTGTGATGATTCATAAAGGATGTGTCAGCCCTTTCATTTTCTTTAATAATGTAATTGGTTTTAGGGGCAGAATGTGTGGAATGACTGGAAATTGCAGAACATTAGATTATGAAAAAAGGAATGAGCAATCACGTCTAATCTCAGGAGTTTAAAATGATTGCCTTTTCAGTTGCTATTAAGTGCAATATTTGAATACCTGCTTTAGTTGGCAGCAGTAAAGAAGACTGATTATGTTGTGTTTTCAGGCTGACTGCAGTCTAGCAGAGAAGGCTTGTGCCTCCAGAAGTACATGAGGTTTCCATAGGCGATGCCACCATGTCTCTTACATATGAAATCCCTTATGACTGGTGTCAAATATTCCTGAAAGGCATTGTGGGCTGATCCTGCTGTTCATCTGTTAATACACCTGCAGCCTTTAGCCAACCACACACGGGTCAGATGACTGCCAGGCATGCTGGGAGGTGATAACCGGATGAATGGTAGAGCTTGTCATGACACCCACAGTGTGTGAAAGAGGAGGCAGGTGAATGTCGACTCGACAAGCCCCTCTTAAAGAAAGTGCCACATGAGCAGGAGCTGCATTAGATTCTGCCTGGTACGAGGTGTCACAAATCAAATCCAGAAGGAAATTGCAATCTTAGTTCTAGTAATCATAGTTAGTATGGGGAACTAAACACTGTACCTCCATCATGTACTGGTCCACAATATGCAGCTCTGCCACAGGTCCTTTGTGTGATTTGTACATTTCCACATCGCCAAACGTGGGGACGTACCTTTAACACAAAAACAAACAATATGACAATTCTTGTTAGATGCCATACTAGTTTTTAAAGTACTGTAAGGCCCTGAAAATGTATTTTCTCAATCCGCTTCTCACTACGAGTGTTGGGATCTTACATGAAAACAACATTTTGAAATATGTGGCTCTTTAGCTGTGAAATGCTCCACTATGTTCAACAACTAGCTGCTTTTTTTGCTTAAAACGATGTTGAGAGTGATAAGTGAAGGAAAACAATAAAGTTACGTGCCATAAAACTAAAATATAAAATAGGGCTGTCAAAGTTAACGCGATAACGCTCCAAATTTAAGCTAAATTTAGGTGAGGAAAATCTGGCATGGACATTTTCAAAGGCATTCTTTGACCTCTGACCTCAAGATATGTGAATGAAAATGGGTTCTATGGGTACCCACGAGTCTCCCCTTTACAGACATGCCCACTTTATGATAATCACATGCAGTTTTGGGGCAAGTCTTAGTCAACTCAACACACTGACACACTGACAGCTGTTGTTGCCTGTTGGGCTTCAGTTTGCCATGTTATGATTTGAGCATATTTGTATGCTACATGCAGTACATGTGAGGATTTCTGGACAATATTTGTCATTGTTTTGTGTTGTTAATTGATTTCCAATTATAAATATATACATACATTTGCATAAAGCAAATATTTGAGTATTAAATACTTGACTAATTTCCCTTTAAGGTACATTTTGAACAGATAAAAAAATGTGTGATAAATTTGCAATTAATTGCTTTTTAACTGTGGACAATCGAGATTAATCATGATTAAATATTTTAATCGATTGACAGCCCTAATATAAAATAAAAGTAATGTGTTAAAAACGTCTTGTTAAGCTTCTAGAGCTGAGGGGAACTACATATAACACTGCTGAACCGCTGTTATAAAAAAACTGATTATAGCCACTTTCAGGGTCCACACCAGACAGGAAACAAGGACACCATAGTCATATGGCTAAGAATAAATACACATAATACACACACAAAAAAAAAAGGAAAAAAAACCTTCAACAGAAAAAGGCTTGGCAACAATCACAAAAGTAGAAACTTCACTTCCCAGAGCTGATGTCTGTAGGTGCCGTAGCAAATATTTTATTGCTAGAGCATGTTTAAAATGTGCACTGGTCTATTTTATATGGGTTATGGATTGGATTTCTACTGCTTGAGCATATTTAATAGGCTGTAAAATTTAATAGAACCTTTATTTTATTTAAAGTACCTCCTAGGCTTTTATTTCAGTGACAACCAATGAAATAGTAATGTGAGCGTGCAAAAGGAGTAATTAACACCAAGGGGACCCCTGTAAACCTCAGCATCAAATTTGAGGGGTGTCAAAAATTGAACTTGTTTTGTATTTATCTATAAAGCTTATGTATGTGCATGTTATGTTGAAAATAGGGCTGTCAATCGATTAAAATATTGAATAGAATAGTCAACCTCAGCAGCTGCTCTCTGTACTGCACTGTGTACTGCCTCATATTAAAACTAGGGCTGTCAATCAATTCAAATATTTAATCACGATTAATCACATGATTGTCCATGATTAATTGTGATTAATCTCAAATTAATCACACATTTTTTATCTGTTCAAAATGTACGTTTAAAGGAGATTTGTCAAGTGTGTAATACTCTTATCAACATAGGAGTGGGCAAATGTGCTTGCTGTATGCAAAAGCATGTACTGTATATATTTATCATTGGAAAGCAATCAATAACACAAAACAATGACAAATATTGTCCAGAAATCCTCACAGGCACTGCATTTAGCATGGAAATATTCTCAAATCACAACAATAACACTCAAGCCCAACAGGCAACAACAGCTGTCAGTGGGGTCTAGGGACCCCTTTGAAAATGGCCATGCCAGTTTTTCCTCACCAAAATTTTGCATAAGTTTGGAGTATTATTTAGCCTCCTTCCTGACAAACTAGTATGAGATAGTTGGATGGATTCCTTAGGTTTTGTAGTTTCATATGATACGAGTATCTTCACTCTAGCTTTAAAACTGAGCCCGCTACAACCTCCAAAACATCGATTGCATTAACATGTTATTAAAGCCTTAGTTGAAAACTATAAATATAGGCTGATCAGTATATATAAATAACGTGGTTCTGTTCCTCATCTGCATATTTAAAAAGCCACATCTGTTTTTTAAAAATCCAATAAACATAAATGAATCCATGTGCTAAATACCAGCCCTTATACTGTATATCCAAGAGAGAAAAAAAAACGTACCTATAGATTCATTTTAAAGATGTCTGTGACAGTTGGGGATGTTTTTCTTTCTCTATCACATCTACTTTTACATTTCGACCTTTGCCTTCTTTTGTCATCTCATGTTCTTTGGCTCCCTGCCTTGGACTGATGCCATTACATTGATTTCTAGTGGCCCAGAGAAAGGCAAGTGATTAAAAGCCAAGTAGCGGCGAACGGTCCTCGTCGGCTTCTATAAAACAGCAAGACGCTGATGGGAACAGCCATTTACTCGCTTGCACTGAATTTGAACCCCGCTCATCTTAAATTGGACTTCCTCCTCCTGTCATTTCCACGCGTTCTGACCTCAAACCAAAGGCATTCACTTTTTCATGAGCCAGGCTATGTGCCACCGGAGTAGCAACGGCCATTAATATTGCAGCACCTGTAGGGAGTGGTTCTTTCAAAATTGTATTCCTCGGGCCTACGCCACAGTGCATTAAAATATATATTATGTTTTCATAGAATAAATAAAATTCTCCACACAGTACATTAGATCACTCTCGCCTTCCAGGAGGTCAGCGTCCAAAACAACTGAGTAAACTGCCGGTAAGAGACAGGAAGCATTTTACCCCACTTCCAGTGTTATGTTCCCAGGGGCATGTCAATAGTTTCCATCTCCGCAAATAACCAGAGATAAAAGTTTTATTAGTAAGCTGCTCTGGTAAAAGGTTCTGGCATCTGCTCTTTAGTATTAGACCACTATGAAGACTGCTGTGCAAACATTTCACATTGTCCTGACTGTACCACTCACATCCTTTGTTGATGATTTGCTAAGCTGCTAGTTTTTCTAAGATTTCATCTCCGCCAGTGACAGCACCCATCAACCGCCCCATGAACTTGGACGCAGAAAGTCATTCACCTCTCGGCTTCAGTTGTGACACCATCAGGAATGAATACAAATCAGCGTTTTTTGGCACAAAGTCATACCTCCTCAGAGAGGTGATGTGCTCATCAGACAGGCCTCCATCTTCCTCATTAACGATGAACAGTTTGTCCTTCAGCTCTCCTCTTTGCACTGGAAAACGTGTGAGGAAAATGTCTAGAAGAACAATAGATTAAAAAAAAGTCAACACACTCAATGGTACATGAAAGCTTCCCTCTTGACAGATAGTCTTCTTATCCTGCGATGAAATGACTCAAAAAGCATTCTGAAGACAAAGGGTCCTTTGCTTAATTACTTTCCCCGAAATGCCTAGGGGAAATGCACAAATTTGCATTCTATCAAGTCAAAGCTGAAGTGATTTTTTTTTAGTTTTACAGAAAATGCCTCTGCATTATTCAGGAGCTGTGAGAAGCATTCATTAGGAGCCAACTTCAGGAATTTTAGACATGTATGTAAAATACATGGTGAATTTTACAAAACACAGCTGAGATGCTTGAGTCAGAGTCTGACACTCAGGCATTGATTTGGAAGTGTCACATCCAATTTTCTTTCATGAAGTTAGGAGTTTGTCAACTAACTTGTGGTCAAAACTTTTCCTGAAATGGAGCTTGGTATTTCTGGCACTGCAAACATTTGCCTTTAATTTAAAATGCTGAAAATACTGTGTAAGACATTTAAAGGGAATACTTTGACATTGTGAAATAAGTTTTCTTGTCCATAGTTAGATGAGAAGATTGATACCACTGTCCATTAAATATGAAGCTTCAGCCAGCAGATAGTTAGCTTAGCATAAAAGACTGGAAACGGGGGGAAAAAAAAACAGCTAACCTGGCTCTGTCCAAAGACACCTCTAAAGCTCATTAATTAACACATTATCTGTAATCTGTTTAAACAAAAAGCTAAATATGAAAACAACAGTGGCTGGCTCGGCTAAGAAATAGTTCAAGCATGCAACTTCCGTAAAACTACAGCTAGTTTTTACACGTTGTTTTTTGTACAGATTTTGTTACCTTCGGACAGAGCCAAACTAGCTGTTTCCCCCTGTTTCCAATCTTTATGCTAAGCTAAGCTAACCGGCTGCTGGCTCCAGCTTCATACTGAACAGACAGATATGACAGGGCTCAACTATAAGGATTGCCCGCTTGCCCGTGGCAAGTCAAATGCCACGTTGGGCTTATAAATCTAGCAACTCTCTTGCCCGATTGGGCAGGTGATGGAAAAAAAAAAAAAATGGTGAGGGAAGTAGCCAAGCAGTGAGCCATCTCGCTCTCTTCCCATCTCTGTTTAGAGGTGCACATGCGCAGTACCGATCAGATAAAGACAAAGTTTATGAGCTGGAGCGCAAGCGAGCATTTCAATTATCCTGGAAACAGGAGTTTAGTTGGGTGGCGTTAGAGGATAGGATCAAAACTCCAGTTTAATTTACTTAAATAAAGATTAAACATGATTATTAACTTTAGTCTTCGTTGCTGTTTGATAACTACTAATAAATAAAACAATTTGTATAGGGGCAAATAAAAATTGACTTCGGGCAAGTAGACTCCTGACCCACTTGCCCCGTGCAAGTAAAAAATAACATTATGGTTGAACCCTGTATGAGAGTGGTATCGATCATCTCATCTAACTCTCAGCAAGAAAGCGGACGCTTATTTCCCAAGATGTCAAACTATTACTTTATCTGTCAATAACTGTTGACTTCCAACATTTCCAGTGTTACTGAATCCAAATCATCAAACTGATTGAAAATCTACTCATGACAAAGTGAATAAAATAATCATGTTAAATTTGAAGCATTTTGGAGGTACAAAGCTGTAATCAACACATCTCTAAATCCTTGAAATTAAAGGTAGTAATTCCCTCACCCGGACAAACAAAGTCTTTTGTGTCACATTTTTAAATGAGAAATCACGACATCAACTATCAAGAACAATGTTGAGCGCTACCAGTGTCCTCGAGAGTGAGGGTTAGGCGTCTGGCCTAAAAAGACAAAGTGCAAATCAAGCCCTTTTGTTGATTGGCACTCAGACAAACTGGGCATTGCCCTCGCAAATTAGAGTATGGAGATGGAGAGGGTATCCCACTGGGCGCAGGAAGCCACAGGTGTACTTTTAATTAGGAGTGCGACATTTCCAGTCATTAAATAGGCAGCATGCACATTGCACAGGGGCTCTAAAGGTAAATAAGCACATTAGTTGGACACACATTCTAAAACAGAAATGCACTATGATCATACAAAACCACAGGCACGCAGGTTCACCAGGAAGGTTATGTCTAGAAGGTAACCCACAAGTTGCAAAACTCTCGTGAGATGGTTGAGGTTAGGTATTGACCTTGAATGGTTAAGGTTAGGTATTGACCTTGAATAGTTAAGGTTAGGCATTGACCTCGAATGGTTGAAGTTAGGCATTGACCTTGAATGGTTAGGGTTAGGCATTGGCCTCGAATGACTGAGGTTAGGATAGGTTGAGTGAGTCTCACACGAGTTTTCGCACATTTTCACAACTTGTGGGTTACCATCTAGATATGACCCACCAGAAAGTCCTTCAGCTCAGACTCCAGCGGGGCCTCCTGCCATAGTAAAATGAGGAAACTCTAAAGGGACTCTGGTGGTATCATTTTTGTCCACAGAGACCGCCACAGTCAACACAAAATTAATGTTCCTCATAGTAGCTTTAAGTGCACTTTTGTTCTTTGAACTTGAGTACTTACATTTTATGCTACTTTATACTCCTACTCCCCAACTTTTGAGAGGGAAAATGCTGTATTTTTTTATCCACTACAATTATTTGACAACTATTTATACTTGTTACTTTTTAGATTAAGATTTTACATTAAAACACATGGTGAGTTTCTAAAAAAGATACCACACTGGCTTATTTTTGGCTTGCCTTATAAAAAAGGAGTATCTAGTTGAGGTCCCTTTTCATATTTGTTGGCAGTTCCACCAGAGACCCATTTCCCCTCTCAGATGGTTTCATTTACATAACTGTTTGAGGCCCAAAGAGGTAAAATTGTCCAATATTTTGCACAATAGCATGCATCAAAGAAAAGTAGAAAATACAAAATTGTGCAACATAACTTAGTTTTTCTGTTTTCCTCTCCCATTAATCATCTCAGGACCACTCAGATTTATCTTTTGACCCTTAGGAGGGGCTAGGTTGAAACGGGACTATAATACCTAACTGTTAAAAGTAGCTCCACATAATGATATATCAATAGGGGACATTAATCTACAGAAGAAGTACTTTTACCTTTGGTATCTTGCGTCTACTACTTTTATACATCAAAGGTGACGGGTGACTCTGACATACTGCAGAAGATATTTCCTCAGACTGAAAGTTAAACTGATTTGAACACGGTGGCATGCAGAGTCATGGCCATTAGTGTTACAGAATCCCACCACACACACGTCCACACGCAAACTTTCTATCTCCATCTTTCATCTGCTCTGTAGGTAAAGTCTTTTGGATTCCTGTAGAGCACTTAAAATACTATAAATAAGTACATGGATCATTACAGCATTGTCCTATGGATTCTCAACACAGCTGATGGTCTTGCTTGCTCACAAAGATCAAGTTGATTACCAGAGAGGAAACCACTCAGAACCGCAGTACAACAATAATACAACCACCTGCTCAAGCTGTCTAACTCCATCTGCCTCAGTGTGTAACAGCAAACAACGTAATGTTGTGGACACAGTAAGAATTACAGCTTTACGTCTGACGCTTTTTCGTCAATTATTGATCACCTATTTGCGATAATATCATCTGATCAAGGTGTAGTCTGACTGTTTGCTGAGCTGTTGCTATCTTTGTAAAAAAAAAAAAAAAAAACAATGCAGAGAATCCGCATGCATACTGGCTCCCAGTGTAATGGGATCAGATGAATAAATAGTGTGGCAAAGAATGAGATATGAGCTGAATAAACAGCACAGATTTAGGCAGGTTTGTGGTGATAAACATGCAAACAAGCGCAGGGAGGGCGTGAGTGAGTGAGTGTGTCTGTGTGGGGGATGCCAAGAGATAGAGGAAAGAGAAGGAGAAGCAGAAGTCCTATTAAGAGATTTCTTTTTTTCATATGTGGCTTCAATGAGATCTGAATCCTGGGGGAGTTTTTGTGTTTTTATAGGGAAAATAAGCAGTTTTCACCTTTTGCTCTTATTCTATTTTTATTATTTTAAAGAAAGTAGCTCTTTTTGATTGTATTTTCAATTGTTTATAGTATAATAGTAGTAGTTAATTAACAGCTTTGTGGTGTTATGTAACATTTACTTATTACCGTAAAATATAGGTGGTCGTACTACTACTTTATACTTCTACTCCACTACAATTCAGAGGAAAATGTACTTTTTATTGCGTTACATGCATAGATTAAACTACCTAGTAGTGTATATCATAGATAAAGTTAGCTTCACCTTGACAAGCTACAACCATAAAATGAGGCTTACACATTAATGCATCAGTAATAATAATCCAATAATTTTAATATATAATAGTATAACACTTAAAGGCGCCATTTTTCTAGATTATGAAAACTTTTGATAGTTCAAGTACATTTAGATGAGATCAATCCAGGGCTTTTACTTGTATTGGAGTATTTTTACATTATAGTAGTGCTACTTTTACTTAAAGCAGCAGTAGGCAGAATGTTTTCGGCATCATTGTGCAAAAATTCCATAATAACCTTTCAGCATATTGTAATTCAAGTGTTCTGAGAGAAAACTTCTGCACCTCCTCATGGCTCTGTTTTCAGGCTTTAAAAAAAATCAAGCCCGTGACGGGAGACTTTGACCAATCACAGGTCATTTCAGAGAGAGAGCGTTCCTATTGGCTGTTCATTCAACAGAAGCAGCTGTCAATCACTCCTGAACTCCGATCAAACGGTCAAACTAGGCAGCGCTGATCAAATATTAATTAATATTCTGTTACTGTAATGCCTATTTCTGTCGTAAAATGTTTTCAGAAACATCTTGTAGTCTACTGTTTAGCTGTAAAATGAGAAAGTTTGCTCTGGCTGGTGGGCGGTGCTTGGTATTTCCTCAACTGATCTCAACATGGCTGTCGGGTCACAAGCTTTCTCATTTTACAGCTAAACAGTACACTACAAGATGTTTCTGAAAACGTTTTATGCGAGAAATAGGAATTACAGTAACAGAATATTGATTCATATCTAATCAGCGCTATCTAGTTTGACCGTTTGGTCGGAGTTTGCAAGTGATTGACAGCTGCTCAGAGACGGTAAGGCTCCAGCTCGGCTCTGATTGGTTGTTTTCCTCCGTTCTGTGAAATCATGCAGATGCCGTTAGGAGCACCGGAGGACACAGAGGCACATGATTGTTTTCAGATTGCCTGTTTCATGCACTACTGTCAGGATATAGTGACCTTTTTATAAAAATAACTCTTAAAATAACATATTTGCTCCAATTCTACCCACTGCTGTTTTAAGTACGTTTTGCTGACCATACTTAGATGACATTTTCAGTGCAGGACTTTTACTTGTAATGGAGTATTTTATTTACATTACAGTATTGCTACTTTTACTTTAATAAAGGATCTGAGTACTTCCTCCGCCACTGCTGAAATGTCACTTTTTATATCGGTGTTAATAGGACCAAATTAGGGGAGACAGAGTTTTCCCTTCTTCTTCAAATGTCTACATTTTTCCAAAGCTTGCAGCAGAAAGGTGCATGGCCTCGGGTTGCCTGCAGGCTGTCATCACTCAGCTCCTGCTCCCGACACAACCAAAGTTTCCAGGTCAGGCAGGTGCACAAAACTCCGAATGCTGGGGTATTCTGTACCAAGCCAGTCAATCACCGTGGTTTGCGTTCAGATCTCCTATCCATATTTCACGACCATGTGAACTCTAATTATGTTGCCGGTCTGCACACTCACACTGATTCCATCTAGCAGCCCACCACCACCACCACCACATCTGTATCGTTTCACAGTGTCTGTGCCTGTTGGAGGAGATGTGAGAGGAAGCTTCTTGAGATGTTCTCCCCATGGCTCGGGTCTTGAAATATACAAGCCACGCACACTCAGTTAATCAAAAGTGAAAAGCCATTAGATGAGATATAGAATATGTTCCACTTCACAATAGCTCTGCATTTTGCAAGGGCAGCTGTGTGGCACTGCAGGATTGGTGACACACTGCCCCCTGCAGACACATAGGAGGAACATCCAGCCGCCGTTGTGGCATCATTACAGTCTTAGCCATCGCTTTAGAAGAGCTAAATGGCAGCATTTATATTCCTAAAACAGTGCTCAGGTCAGCCTCCTCTTAATTGAGCAATTAAAGTCTAACTAGTATTAGCATTAACACTGCTTCTGCATAGATCCTGGTTGCACTCCCTGTGTGGTGCTTCCCTCTGCTGAGTTTTATTTCACACCACAAGTTCTAATTTACTGAAGGAGTAAGCTCCTTTATTTGACTTACTCCAGAAGAACATTCAAATTAGACTTATTATTTTGCTGGGTAAATCCTATCTCCATCAGAAAAATGCTGCAAATTAAACTTGATCTCAACACTCAGACACATACTCATTGTTGATCTACTCACTGAAGTTTTGTGCAATCTTGTGGTTGAGCATAATGTGCTGCGTATTGCTGTGGTCCACCACACCAACCGTCCCCAGATCTTTAACGGCAAATTGCTCGTATAAGCGGGACGTGTCGATTTCGATCCTCCCGGAGCTTTCTTGTGTCCAAAATGATTTTACAATCTGCCAAGAAACAAATTAATTCAGGACTGAGACAACTCCATTATAAGAGGAAATCAATGTGAGCATTACAAAAGAGCAACATTGGGGAAGCAATAACTCGACAGACAAAACAAAGAATAATTCACAATAATGATGCAATATGAGGAATAATGAAGTGAAACCAAGTTGAAACTGACCTTTCAGTGTTTTCCACAATGACACAACATTGCATTTAAATAGGAATAATTCCCGCTAATGACACACAGCTTTATACTTAAATGTGAAAATATGGTAATTTAGTATCTTCTGATGAATGAAGTGTTAACTGATAAGTGACGGTGTTACCTTTTCTTTGCTAACAGGGTCCCAGTGGAAAGCCTTGGTGGTAGGTTTTTTTCTTGATTTCAAGGGTGTAGGTGGTGCAGGTGGTGCAGGTGGTGCAGGTGGTGCAGCTGGGACGCTCTCGGGTGAAGGCCTTTTCATGTCTGACGAGCCTGATTCATGGTTAGGAGACTGTGGGACTGTGGAAGAGGGTGCGAGGGCATTATTGGAGGGTGAGGGTTCAGGGGAGGATGTAGACGTAGATGAGGCAAAGACATCGGGGGAGGTTGGTGATGGGACGGGAGGTAAAATATCAGGCCCGGTAACAGCTGTGTTTTTAGTGCTGCGAGGTTTAGGAATCGGCTTTGCATAATCGGCTGAGGGATAACTTTGACCCGTGTCACCGGCTGATATACGATCTCCTCTGCCAGAAGTGGGATTTTCATAATCAACTGGAGGATAAGTCATATTCCCACCGCCTATTCCACCACTCGACTCAAGATCTGTGTCGCTGTCCTCAGGAGATTCGGGTATGCTGGGATGTCGCAGACCCATTGTTTCCACAAGCGGATGTATGCCATCGGACTTCCTCTTCCAGTCTGAACACAGTTGGTCAATGGCCTGGACCCAAGCATCTCGATCCCTCTGGGCAGCCCCAGGGGCGGCTGTTTGATCTGGTACAGGCACCCGGAACCTGCAATAAATCAACAAAACTTAACTCAACTTCCCCCATTAGCTGAGATAAGTCTGGTAGCTAACACTTGAGGCCTATATATATGACATTATCAAACCAGTCGATTACACTGTTGTCAGGCTATTAAATAGGCGTTATTAGTCGCTATAGGCACCATAGATGTGAGTCAATAGAGGCCTACTACACCCACTAGTAGGTTTTTATCATCTATTCACATGGTAGATCAGACATGAAAGCAACCTCTAACGACAGTAGTTATTATGACAGGAGCAGAAGTGGAAGTCAGGCGCTGTAATATAGATAGTGTGAAACTCCATTAGGGGTGGAGATCTGAGACGACGGATGGGACACAAAACACAAGGTTTTCCCCCAGGAAACTGTAGTTTTCATGCTATTTGAAGCCAACAGTCTTTGTGTTTGTAGTTATTTTAACCCAAACATAGTGTTTTTCCCTAAACGTGATTTTTTTAGCCTTTTTGTTTGTGTTCAAAACATGACATTTCATTCAGTTTTACAACATTTACTTTTAAGTTTGACTTTCACTATTACAACATAGTAGGTGTAATAGGCCCCTAATGACCCACATCTATGGTGCTTATAGTGACTGATAATGCCTATTTAATGGCCTGATAACAGTCGAATCAAACAAGGCTACATCATAAGTGAGACAATACAGATGGGTGGGCTAGAGTCACATGACTAGTACTCAAGTCAGACTTGAGTCACAAATTTGCTAACTTTTATTTAACTTGATAAAATGGACTTTAACACCAATGACTTGTGTCTTCACTTCACGCGACTTGAGCCCTTTGACTTGGAAATACTTGATACCATCCCCCAAGCCCAAAGATTAAAAAGTATGTTATTCAAAAAGTGTGCCACGAATCAATTCATTTCCCTTCATTTCCTGAATCAACTAACGTTAACGCTGTTCATTCCCAGCAAGTCGACACTTAAGTCCCCAGATCCACTTTGTTTGAACCAATCCGACAGCATCCAATCAAGTTGCAGGAGAGAACCATGAAGAACTAATGTTACATTACAAAGTGCAAGTTGGAAAAAATGATACCAGAGATGCAAATGGAATTACGTTTGGTGAAGCGCATTACGACTTGTTTAGGACTCGAAAATCAAAGTTTAGGACAAGTCAAGTCCCAAGTCAAGACGGGACTTGTCAGTCTTGACTTGGCAGCTTGAGTGCAAAGACTTGAGACTTACCTGTGACATACAAAACAATTACTTGGTCACACCTCTGCTACAATATACACTAGAAGCACTATCGGAGAGCGCAGACCTTCACCAAAACCTTGCCCTATCTCGCAATGTTACCGAAAGAGAAACATAATTTCCACAGCGTGATTTCGGATCCCCTCCAAAATGTAATGGGTTCTTTCTTGGCCCATGCTACACACTTCCACCTTGTTTCATGAAAATCGGGCCAGTAGTTTTTCCGTAATCCTGCTTACAAACAGTCAAATGACCGAAAACATAACCTCCTTGGCAGAAGTAATAAAGGCATTGCAGAAAAGACTGCTGACTGAAATGACACACTTTTACAAGGCGGTGGATTAATTTGAAGAGAAACAGCTGGTGTGATAGACATAATTCATTAACCATTTGCTGTTTTTGTTTCCACATCTTAATAATTCTCACTCACTGGTACTTATTTTTGTGGGTGATCAGTGTGAAAGTGTCGGAGCTGTGAGGTTTCTGTACGCTGGTGTCTCCGTCTGACAGGTGAATCACCATGGTTAAGGGCACCGATGATGTCACCTCAGCGTCAGCGGGGCCTCGTCGCCTGAAGGGGACCAGCGTGAGCTGACCTGGGTGGAGCTGGACCTCGTATCTGAAACAAGATAGAGAACATAATGTAAGCCACAACAACAGGACGTGAGATGTGTCTCAATTCCACACTACAGAGCTACCAAGTGTATTCAGTATGTACTATATACTGATTGTCATATATTGTTTTTGCAGTTAGTATACTTGAAATCCATGTATTCCACTGTTCTATACTATAGTCCACCAAGAGATTTGCAGATTGATTGATGGATGGATGTCATGATATTATTGGTTGAAATTGGTTGGTACTTTAAGAAAACGTCATATTTTGTTTTACAGGAAGAAAACATTATTGGATTTTTATATCAAAATTACAAAGAAATAGATTTTTTGGCAGATTTGTTTAGCATATGTTGTTAAATAGGTGCACAATATGACTGGGGAGGTGATCTAAAAGGGTTAAAAAGGCATTTTTCATTTCATCTCGATTTTAAGCAAGAAAGCAAATTATCATATTTTCAAATATATCAAACTATTCATTTCATGTTTTACAGCTAATTCACAGCTGCAAAGTGCACACTCAAAATCAAGCATTTTTTTGTATCTATACCGACTTTTTGAATATATACTCAAAGTCCTGCTCTGCTCAAAAATGTGTTTTGCTTATTGCTACTTCTCTTGCATGTTTGAGCTTCACTGTGCAGAATGATGTATGTGCGGAGTTTGACACTAGAAGGCTGTTCAAGAGTTTAAGACGTGTACATACAAGCATGATTTTGTGACATCACAACTCGTTTTAAGTTGTGGTCCAGTATGCAACTTACACAAGTGAAACCTCCAGTGCACATACAATGAGAATTGACTTTTTCATGGAAGTAGGAGACATCTTGTGTAGATTTTGGATTGTTTAATGAGGGGGAAGGAGTAGATGTAATTGTAAGAGTTTCTAACTAGTTAATGGAACATTTTTGTGGAAGAATATTAATATCAGACACAAATTATTACTCAAAGCAGAGTGTTTTTATGTCTTAAAACATGTCGGGAGGGGTTGTTTAGTTTCGTCACGTCTGCAGTGTAAGCACAAAACAAACTCAAAACCTGCTTAGAATTCAGTCCCGATTAAAAAAACGTAGATATTTGTAACTGAGAATGTGGGTGTGAACATGTGGCTATAAATCATTACTCATCACTAACTTTGCTATACATTTGTTGTGTTTCTGTTTTATAGCAGCTTTACAGTAATAAGGAAACATCCGTACTTCACCCATTTGAACGATGCCAGGCCGCCGCGGTGCAGCAACAAGAATCCTTTCCGAAGGCTGTGTGATGCTTGAGGCTGCTGAGGTGTTTCTGCATCGTCACTGTATATGTTCCCATAAATGATCCGATTCACAAGCCGCATCATCTGAGAAACACCAGCAGGAAAAATAGTCCCAATGAAAGCATCAACAACAACTGACCACAAAGGATGACAAGGCTTTCCTCCTCTTAGCATACATTATTTTAACATAAATGATGGTTTAAGTGTACACACTCTAGGTATATATGCACCTTCTGTTTGTCCTCCAGTGAAGTGGCCTCCAATTCATAATCATGATGTTCTTTAAAGGAAATGGAGAATCTTGACCCCTCTCCATCGTCACAACTCTTGACGACGGAGAAGGGAAGTTGACGCTTGACAATGCCTTTCTCGATGCTGCACAGCATTTTGGTCTTGAAATCCATCTGGGTTCGTCACAATGAGAGGGTTTAAATTAGCGCACATTTACTTTAACACATTTGATCACATGTAATCTTTTTAGCGGGCTGGTCCCGCTGAAATATCTCAAAAACTATTGGATGGATTGCTATGAAGGTTTTTACAGACATTCATGGTCCCCACAGGATGAATCCCACTGACTTTGTTGCTCCCCTGACTTGTCCTCTTCAAATTGGTTTCATACATTCAAGCACCCCTCCGGATTAATTCTAATCACTTTGGTGATCAATTAATTTTTCATATACAGTAGCATCTTATCAGGTAAATTTTAATTTTTTGGCTTGACCAAATGCCTGCAAAACTAATGACATTCCCATCAGCCTCAGCTGTACTTTGTGTTTAGTGCAAATTAGCAAATGTTAGCATGCTAGCATCCTAAACTAAGATGGTGAACATGCTACACATTATACCTGCTAAACATCATGTTAGCATAGAGCGCTACAGGAATGAATCCTAAAATCCAGAAATGAGTTAGCACTTCCGGTTCCCTCGTCTGGAAATCAATGGGCTTTTTGAACGGGTTTTTAGTTAGATTCCTGAAATAAAGTCAGTGGTTAACACAAGCTGAAGAGATTTTAACATTTTGTTCTACGACATAATATACATCAATAAATATCCCACACGTGAATTTCAAAGCCTTTATGTGTCTTAAAAATGGCAGTTGCTTACAAGTGGCTAAATGAGACTACTAAATGTTGTGTATACTCGCGCTCATGCGACTGTGGTGTACTTTGTTTATAGCCGAACCTTAGCTTTTTACTTCTGCCGATTGCATTCACACTTCAAAAATCATAATCATTTGTGAAGATTATCTTGCTGAACAAAAGTTGTAAGTATCATAAACATGTGTTTGCCACAGAGCTTATTTTCTCCAATAATCCGAAACCCAATGGAAAAATCCCCTTGGCTTTTTGTCGTGGGAACCAAGTGCAATGCTAACTTCCTCGTTGGCCCTCAAAAATACGTCATCCCTGGAGCACTCTGTAGCAGTTGAAGCTTTACAGAGCTGCTAGCATGGCTGTATGATCTTGATATTGTTTTGTTTATTTTCTACTCACCTGAAGAACCCGCTTCTGCCACCTGTGGTGGCTGTGCTTGTGAACACTGAAGTTGTACTGTGAGGCTTGCGGTTCCTGCAACAACAGCCAAAAAAAAAACAAACAAAAGTCAGACAAATGATTACCTAAAGGGAAAACAGCTTGTACAGGTAGATCAAAAGGTTCTTTTAAGTACAGTATCTTCTTTCTTTTAGCTGTTTCCTGCTAAGGCGTAAACCAAACGGCTGCCACATTCCAACATAGAAATACATCTGGGCAAATCAAACAGGACAGATTTATTTAAAACCGATCCAACAGGCCGAGCAGCTCATTAACAGAACAATAGAGGTACACACATTGGGCACAAGTCTATCATTTTACAAGACATACAGTATTTCCTCCAGCCTCAAAGGACGTACCTGCAAACAATACCTTTAAACTGATTACGCATCAAAGTGGCAGAGAGTTAAATGAGAAGATTGATACTATTCTGTTCTGGAGATGGGGAAGGTTGTAAACACAACATCATTATTTTACGGCCTGCAACTTTACTGATTTGCTTCATTTTCACTATTCTAATGTTGTTTTCCACTGCTGTTTATAGTGAAAAAGCTCTAAAGACCCACTGTCTTGGGGAGAGTGAGGTCAGTTGGGCCAGAGTCTTTTTAGCAAGTAAGAAAGCAACTATCCTTATGCCATTCACCACACTCGTACTCAGCCACACTCTCTTCATTTTAAACCTCAGAGTGGAGACCTGCTGACTAGTCCTCACATTTTACTCACAGTTTTGAAATATACAGCATGTAAGTAATTTTTTGTCTCGTTTTTTATTTTTCGGTCGTGGCTAATGCAAAACGCAAAGTTTAAATTAGTAGTAAGATGGACCTCAGAAATGGAGGACCAACTTTCTGATTTGTGGCAAGAACACAATTGTGTATTTAACGCCTCTATGACTTCATCCATCCATCCATCCAGCTTGAATTTTCAGTACAAAGTGCAAAAACTAACATCGCTAATTCTTCCTGCCCACCGTCAGCCATTTTTTGTTTTCACTAAAATCATGTTTAATCGCGAGAGATTTTGCGAGATTTCCATATTTTTTAGTCGGGACTCTTGTTGTTCATGAATTAATCTGTTAGTGTGTGGTGTGCTATTTTGGCCAAATCGTTGCTCATCACACACTATAGGAACAAAACTGTTAAATTTAACATTACGTTATTATGTGTGGTCTCTCACATTTTCAAAATTTGTTAAGATTTGAAAAATCTTTTAGTGTGGGCCACTGAATTTTTATTGGTAGCTAGCACGCTCTCTCTGGGATGGCTGGGACAGTTACCCGGGGACAGCTGGGACATTATTGTTTATAGTTCCTACCTTGTTACAAATCAACAAAAAACAGACAAAGACCCACTGTGAAATCACTGAGTGAATGTTTACTGAAGTGGCAGCCAGACAGAAACCCTTTTTTGATAAATTTCATATCTCAGTAATCTATAAAAATATGATAATTTTACAAATGTTTTCTTTTTCTCAAAGACATTGTAAATATAAGATGTTGAAAATTAGACTGCAATTTTTTCAATGTACATTATTTATTTTTTTCATCCCAAAACGAGGTGTTCCAACCGCCCCGACGAGGTAGAACTTTGAGAAAATGCACTCTTTGTATATTTAACATAATTGTGCTTTTCATATTTGTTTTGGGCTCTAAAGAACTTGATAAATTGTTAGCAGACACCTGTATCTGTTCAGGGATCAATTTATTTCCATTACTGTTCAAGTAGTCTGTGAGTAATGGAAAGTTATTTGGCGTCGACACAAGTGTCCCAACTCTCCCCTACTTGCCCACCAAAGGCTTAGTCCCCCTTTTTCCTCAATATAGAGTAGAAAACTACGGCGTATTCAAACTCAGGTGAGAATTTTGGGATCACACACTATATTATATATATATATATATATATATATATATATATATATATATCCAACAAAATATTGTAGAAGCTTGATTTAAAATGCTGGTACCTCTTCAGACAGGTTCTTCTGTTTGAGCTGCTGCTTCCCGTCCATCCTGGCCTGGTTCAGAGCATCCTCAATGGACAACTCTCCGCTCTTCACCTTCATCATGATACTCAGCTGCATCTCATTGCTCAACTGAAAGCACAACAAGGTCAATTTTCTTTATTTTTATGTCCATATTTAAAAGGTCATTATAAAAGTCATTATATCCTGACAGTAGTGCATGAGACAGGTAATCTGAAAGAAATTATGTGCCTCTGTGTCCTCTGGTGTCCTCCGGTGCTCCTAATGACATCTGCAAGATTTCACAGACGGGAGGAAAACAACCGATCAGAGCCGAGCTGGAGCCTTGTCGTCTCTGAGCAGCTGTCAATCACTCGCAAACTCCGACCAAACTAGGCAGCGCTGATCAAATATGAATCAATATTCTGTTACTGTAATGCTTATTTCTCTCCTCAAATGTTTTCAGAAACATCTTGTAGTGTACTGTTTAGCTGTAAAATGAGAAAGTTTGTGACCTGGCAGCCATGTTGAGATCAGTTGAGGAAATACCAAGCACCGCCCACCAGCTGGAGCAAACTTTCTATTCTAAACATTTTACGTGAGAAATAGGCATTACAGTAACAAAATATTGATTCATATTTGATCAGCGCTGCCTAGCTTGACTGTTTGATCGGAGTTTGCGAGTGATTGACAGCTGCCTCCATGAAATGAACAGCCAATAGGAACGCTCTCTCTGAAATTACCTGTGATTGGTCGAAGTCTCCCGTCACGGGCTAACTAGATTACTAGATTTTTTAAAGCCTGAAAACAGAGCCAAGAGGAGGTGCAGAAGTCTAGTTTTCTCCCAGAACACTTGAATTACAATATGCTGAAAGGCTATTGTGGAATTTTTGCCCAATGATGCCAAAAACATTCTGCCTACTGCTGCTTTAAGAGGTAATCCCTAAGGATATTGTATGTGAACAATTCTGGTTAATTATTTCCCAAAATATACAAGATGGTGTGACAAAATGTAGCCCTTTAAAGTGTTGCATTTGGTAAACAAACAAATAACTCATCGAGTACAACTACAAAGCCATTTTCAAACCTCCTTTAGGGCTTTCATGCTCCTCCATTTAGCTGTCATGCAGTATTTTGCTTCTGCAATATTTCACCAAAGCACTGCTTTAGTGTTCTTTTAGATTATGCATGATGGTTAATAAGAGAGACAAGATTAGTCAGTCTCAGCTCACTGGAATTCTAAAGAGGAAGCGCTGCGTTGTAAAATACAATCAGCATCTGCATCTGTAAGATAGGTGCAATTACAGGAACATACTGTCTTCCTTAAATCAGTCATTGTCTGACACATTTCTGAATAAATAGGTGATCTTTTGTGGGAAACTACGAACAGCAGGGAAGTCAGGCTGAATTGAGGAAGTGAGAAATACTTCAGAGACTCCCATAAACCAAAAGGTTGTCTCTTGCTGCACAGACATTACATTAATGAAAGCGAGAGGGCTGATCTGCAGAAGCATTGATTTTTCCACTCTCATAGTCATGGTAAATTAGGACTTGACACTTGCTGTTAAAAGAACTTATTGCTTGGTGCTTGCTTCCTTGTCTAAGTAGCTTACATAAACTGAAATCTTACCTGTGGAAAGTCCTCAGCGTGTCTGTCCATCCTGGGTACACTGTCTTTCTTCTTTGATCCTAAATTTGGCATCATAACGGTTTAAATTTCATCCTCCTATACAGAAAAGATATGATAGCTGTTTTGTTTGTTTTTCGTCATGCAAGACTTAAAACCGAAGTCTGCTTCTCAGCAGGCAAGCAAAAGTGCTGTTATTTGTGTCACTCTTTCTACCCCCGCCCTCTTTCAGTTCAGGTTACACTTCTTCGAGTTAGTAAGGCAGGTATAGTGGCAGTTTGACCACACCCACTGCAGAGCAGCAAGTATTTCCTGTCAGTTTACATGACTCCACTTGCAGGACAATGATTCTTATCTGCTGCTCACCCTGTTTTACCCACAAGAGAGCGCTGACAAACGTGCAGCTCTTTCCCAATACCCATGATAATACAATAAAATACAGTAATGCAACATTTATCTCTCATGTATTCTAATTAGGGCTGTCAATCGATTCAAATATTTAATCACAATTAATCACACTGTTTTTTATCTGTTCAAAATGTACCTTAAAGGGAGCTTTGTCAAGTATTTAATACTCTTATCAACATGGGAGTGGGAAAATATGTTGCTTTATGCAAATGTATGTATATATTTATTATTGGAAATCAATCAACAACACAAAACAATGACAAATATTGTCCAGAAACCCTCACAGGTACTGCATTTAGCATAACAAATATGCTCAAATCATAACATGTCAAACTCAAGCCCAACAGGCAACAACAGCTGTCAGTGTGTCAGTGTGCTGACTTGACTATGACTTGTCCCCAAACTGCATGTGATTATCATAAAGTGGGCATGTCTGTAGAGGGGAGACTCGTGGGTACCCATAGAACCCATTTTCATTCACATATCTTGAGGTCAGAGGTCAAGGGACCCCTTTAAAAATGGCCATGTCAGTTTTTCCTCACCCAAATTTAGCGTAAGTTTGGAGCGTTATTTAGCCACTTTCGCAACAAGCAAGTTGGTACCAATGGATTATTTAGGTTTTCCAGTTTCATATGATGCCAGTATCTTCACTTTAGCTTTACAACTGAGCCCGCTACAACCTAAAAATCGCAAGTTACACGAATGTGTTAAAGAAATTAGTGGCGTTAAAACAAATTTGCGTTAACATGTTATTACCGCTTTAACTTTGACAGCCCTTATTCTAATCAGAATGTATTTGCCTGTACCCATATGAAATTTGACATAGTTGTACAGTACAGTTTATAACGAAACTTCAGGTAAAGTCACCCGCAAACAGAAATAGCAACAAACTTTTCATCATATTGTTGATAACTTTGATTGAAATCCCAATTTTGCCCTACAAAGACAGAGCAGTTTTCAAGCTTCACAGCAAACTGCGTAACAGATACTAGGGGTGGTAATGACTTCATTTTATGGCTTTATTATTTTACCCCCCAAAAGATGATTGCCTACATACCAATAAAAAGTGCTGACTTCACTCTGCCTTTGGATAATCTTGTCAGAATGTGAGAAAGAAATGCAGCATCTTCAAACAAAAAGTGCTCTTTCAGCTTTCTTGTCCGGTAGTAGTTTGTTTAAGAAAGTAAACTTTATTTTGATTACTTACAGGTTTATATAGGATTTAAATGTGTCTGTTTAGCTAGGTTTACTATTAATATTTAAATTATATTGGTTATTATTCATTTACACGGAGGTGTCATTGAGGAAAAAAACACATTTGTCCTTTCGATTTAATAATTCGTACGTATGGATTACTTAATTTGTGTTGATTTCCACAAAGCTACTCCTTAATGGAAAATATACAGTAACTGCTGCCTCTGCAGGACAGCATCTGACTGTAAAAATCACTATACCCTTCATGTACGGTATGTTGAGTTCAGCCTCTTTCACTCTATAAATCTTTTATGTTTTCCTGTCTTTATCTTCCTCTTTTTTTTTTATTGCAAGACAAAAGTACAGAGCCCCCAAATGCCCAGAAAGGTGATTTTTTTTTCTTGTGCGCACAAAATAATTATAAAAGTACAAAATATTTAATTTTGCTAAACAGTTTTAAACATTTTGCAGATGGCCTTGTCTTTAAGGGCTTGCACCGCCCACACTGAGTCAGTTCATAATGCTGAAAAACAGTCTTCTCAGCCAGAGCCAGCAGCTGATTAGACTGTTATCAGACCATTAAATAGGTGTTTTTAGTGGTTAAAAGCTCCATAGATATGGGTCAGTAGGGCCCTGCTATACCCAGTAGTAGGTTTTATCATTTATTCATGGTCGATCACAGAAAGAAGGTATAAAAGAAGACGACAGCGACCTCCAGCGACCGTACTTCTAACACTTTACAATAAGGGTAGTTACTAGGAAACAAATGAGGAACCAACTGCTAGCGAACCACTGGTTAATGAGTAACTCCCAATTAAATTTAAGTTAATTAATAGTTAATGAGGGATTAATTGGGAACGAATAAAGTACTTTAATCTGTTATTAATTCTCAAAAATAGACAAATAAGTTATTTTTTTATGTAGTAACAGAGAATCACATGATTAGTAATACATTAGACTTAATATGTATATTCTTTGTTCAAGACAAATGGAAAAATGAGAAGGAAAAAGTTATGAAAAATTCAAATGTACCTCTTCACCCACCCTTCCATCATCCCTTCCTCTCCAGTCCTGGTCACAAAATGCAGTTTTCAGAGTATTTCATGAATATAGGATGAGTTGAGCAGGGCTAATGCAAGAAAAGGCACACACAAAGGGCATATAGGCACACAAATGTCAGTACAAAAGAAGAAAAGACATTCCACTGAAATGGCTTCATTTACAATGTGTGTACAGGAAAGGACACTCTTATTAAAAATCCATTGGAATTTCCAACAAGGAAAAGGTTGTGAGAAATTAAGTACGCATGTGCTGTTTGGCTGCACCCAGCACATGTGCCATAATGGCATGAATACATGCGCAACAACATCTGAAGGGCAGTTGGTTAGACTCGGTTCTGGAAAACGAAACCGGCGATAGGCATAGGGCTCACTTGTTTATGTTTTGGACACATTTAACAGAGGCAGCTTCTCTAGCAGTTACACGATGACCACATGGGAAACCCCACCTCATGAAACTTCTTGGGGAATCCCTCAATCGAGTGTAGTTTCAGTCTCCAGTGTTCAACATGTGTGACTGAGAACAACGAAAACAATCAAACTTTTTCACTCGTAAATTTCCTAAGAAGAGATGTAGTTTGGGAATGATACGTTTGATGACTTTAGAATTTGTTTCCCCTGTGGATAAAACATGAAATCCACATGTTGCTATTGCTATATGAGGAGAATGAATGTGTTTTCTTTATTGTAGAAATCATCATTTGCAATGTGTGACAATATTACAAAACAGAGAACATTAGTCATCATACTAAAATGGGATATCATAAAAGGCATGGCTCCATTCACATTCAACATGCTATCAGGACATTAGGTAATTGAAAAAAAAAACTCTCTCTCTCTCTCTCACTTTCT
>CAKAOH010041946.1:14439-35547 GCA_916701665.1 Sebastiscus tertius | reverse complement strand
TTTTTATTAAGAAGCATGTGCATGTTAGTGATACGGACTTCTGTGGGGTGTGTATCATGCCTCATTTCTGATAGATATATATATATATATATATATATACATATATATACATATATATACATATATGTATGTATATATATATGTATATATATATATATATATGTAACATCATATATATCAACAAAAACAGACAATACTAGGAACTAAGGGTAAACAAAAATGGAGACAAACAAATACAAAGAACATAAGTAGTTAAAGGAAAAAAAAAAATCTGAGATTTTCAGAATAAAGTCAAAATATTTACGAGAATAAAGTCATAAATTTAGGAGAAAGAAAGTCATAAAATTACAAGAATAAAGTCATAAATTTATAAGAAAAAAAGTTGGAAAATTACAAGAATAAAGCCGTAATTTCACGAGAAAAAAATCGTATTATTGCGAGACTAAAGTCATAACTTTATGAGAAAAAAAAGTCGTTATATTACGAGAATAAAGTCATAATATTACGAGAAAAAAAGTCGTAATATTACAAGAATAAAGTCATAACTTTACGAGAATAAAGTCAGAACTTTACAAGAAAACAAGTTGGAATATTACGAGAATAAAGTCATAACTTTACGAGAATAAAGTCGTAATATTACGAGAATAAAGTCATAAATTTAGGAAAAAGACAGTCGTAAAATTACGAGAATAAAGTCATAAATTTACAAAGAAAAAAAGTCGTAAAATCACAAGAATAAAGCCGTAATTTTACGAGAAAAAAGTCTTATTATTACGAGAATAAATTCCTAACTTTACGAAAAAAAAAAGTCTTATAAATATTGTATATTTGTGACATCACGAATGGACAGAAATACTGACAGCTTGTTTCAAATGCAGAGTTTCTAAATACGGGCTGTGTGTATTTCCCTGTGGATTGAGTGTTTCGATACTTTCACAGTATTTATATAGGACTTAAGCCTGCTTTATAATTAAAAAACATGAAAACTCACTTTTTTATAACACGGGACCTTTAAGTGGTCTTTTTGGTGGAGGTTTCGCCACCGTTACCTAGCAACCAGACTTCGCCTGTACGCAGTGGCTCCAGACGTTCAGCGCTGCCGTGCAGGACTACAGTACATTATTAATGATGCCACAGACACTAAAGCTGTCCCAGAAACCATATGTCAAGACAGAAAGAGACAGAAATGCTGCAGCTGGTTGCAAGATGATGTCAGGAGCAAGAGCGATGGCCGTGGATCGGTTCAACTACTGCTGAAGGACCAGTTCAAAACCCGAGTAAGTCACCACTACACTACAACATCACAATATGAGGATGACAGTTTAGAATAGAAGAGCAGCACTGAGATGTGAAATTGCTTCTTTGACAGTCTGACTCTGCAGTGTAGTAGCCTATGTTACTTTCTTGTAATGCATGCCACACTTACAAGTGGTAGAAAGTACATTTACTCAAGTAGGCTACTTTAATACAGTGTTGAGATCCTACTTCATACTTATACCCCACTACAGTTATACTACAAGATATTGTTATTTTAAATGCAAAACACGTCATCTTATAAAATATGATGCATTACCAAACAGAATATTGATAACTCCCTGGACCAGCTACACCTTTAAAATGCTGCTAACAATGCATAATAATACTTAAATAGTATACTTTTTATAATAATATAGTCTAACACAGACAGAGGCCATGTTAAAAGTACCAGTTCAAAACCCAAGTAAGTCACCACCACACCATCACAATACAAGACTGGAAATTTAGTATAAAATAGCAGCACTGAAATGTGAAATAGCTTTTTTGACAGTCTGACTCTGCAGTGTAGTAGCCATATGTTACTTTCCTGTAATGCATGCCACACCTGCCAGTGGTAGAAAGTAAGTTAATTTACTCAAGTAGGCTAATGTACTTTAATACAGTGTTGAGATACTTCACTTGAGTAATTTCCATTTTCTGCTACTTCATACTTATACCTCACTACAATTATACTACAAAATACTGTTATTTTACATGCAAAACATGTCATCTTATAAAATATGATGCATTACCAAACAGAATATTGATAACTTGTCATAAAAGATTAAAAGATTAAAGATAAGATAATAAATAAATAATAAATAAGATATATCTTATACTGTATATACTGTATATGTTCTTAATATGCCTTGTACAAAGTATTTCCTTTTATTATTGTAATATAACTTATTATTTTTAATGGAGCTTCCCAGCAAAAAGCATTTTACACGATTGTACTTGTATAACCGGCGTGAATCTTGAATCTAAACTACCCAACAGAATATTGATAACTCCCTGGACCAGCTACACCTTTAAAATGCTGCTTACAATGCATAATAATACTTAAATGGTATACTTTTTTATAATAATATAGTCTAACACAGACAGGAGCCATATTAAAACTACTCATTCTGCATTATGCTGCAGAATGAGTACTTTTATGTGTGATAGATGCTGACAACTCTTTTGTCTAAGATTTGAAATGCAGGACGTTTACTTTTTTTTTTTTTCAATATTATATATATTTTTTTTTGTTCATTTTGAAACAACAGAATAAACATTCACAAACGTCCCCAATAATAACGTTCTCGGTACAAAGAAACTTAACAAACCTAATATTAATATAAAATAAGCCAGTATAGATACAGGAAAAAAAATATTATATGTAAAAAATAGATAAATAAATAAAAAGAATATGCACAAGTAAAAAAATTAAATTAAAAACAAAAAATTAAATAAAATCTATTTATATATACATACAGTATATATACTGTATACACATATACATACATATACGCACACGCAGTACATACACATACAAAAACACAAACAAATTAAAAAAAATCAGTATACAATTCAGTCATCATCCTGTTCTATCTCCCGATTCACAATCATCCTGCTCCAGCAATGATACAAATTACAAGCTACCTTGGAGTGACAGTAGGACTTTTACTTGTAATGGAATATCTTTAGATTTTTTATCTTCTTCCACCACTGATTCTCACACACACACACACTTTCACCCATAAATATCATTCACACTAACACCTTACACAATTATGTCACGCAAACCTCTGACCACACAATGCATCGATTGTTAAATAATTGACATCTTGGCACATTTTGATCCAATGTTGTCAGCTCACAAGTTGCGTTGCTAAGAGATGAACAGGTGCTCCATCCTCCTTTCTTACCCCCTGTCTCGACACAGGTGAAGACAAAAGAGTCCATGGAGGGAGACGCAGAGGAATCAGATGAGGACATTCAGGGAGAAGACAACAAGCCAACGTTGCTTTGGGAGAGGTGCATTCAGCAGAGCATCTTTGTTGACCTGAGTGAGGATGAAAGTCTTCACCTCAGTGATTTGGAGAACTCTTTAGCCTTACATCTGTCCCAGACAGAGTCGGCTGCCTCCGAGGCAAGCATCCATCTCAGTGGTGAGTCCTGGAGTCACCTTTTGTCTATCAAGTTTTTTGTTGGATGTTAAACTGGCTTGTTTTATCTGTCCTGAACTATAAATGAATAATTATATGTAGTGTTATAGCACATACTGTATGTAGCAAAGTTTGCATTTAAGAACAAGCTACAGTTTGTTTCTCACAGATTCATAACAGATTGTTAGTGGTGATTGTAGGCTAGGACATGCATTTAAATTCTATCTATTTTTGGAGCTATTGTTCGTTTTTGGTGATATGTAATGACAAACAGTATGTTGGCAGAGTCACAGAGTAAGTTGGAGGTGTCATTGTTAATGGTGGGCAGTCTTAAAAAAGTAAATGCAAAGACTGAGGCTTAAATTAATCTATGCAATGACCCTTTAATTTGGTATTTAAGTCTTTGGTATTCTTTAATTTGCAGGGAGCGCGGAGCTGTCAACCTTGGATGTCACCTCCTCTGAGTCCAGTGTTGTCAGCAGTCAAAATGAGAGGAAGGTAGGGAGCAAGACCAAGAGCAGCGTATTGCATGTGTCCGACCAAAGACCAAACACCATGCAAGATGAGCCGCCCTTAAAGTACGAGGACCCGGGGCAAGACACTAGTGACGAGGATCAGGAGGATCTGCCTTACGACTCTGACCTCGGTAGCCCCTACTTCAACCAAACAGCTTACTCCGAGAGCTCTGATGGAAGAGAAACGGTCCATGGAAGTCCTGATGTTCCTGGTTTGCTTGGATGTAATACAGATGATACTATTGAACCCTTGGTTTCTGTTGAGCAAAATGCTGAGAAACCAGAGGGAACAACCACCAAACGGGACAATCTTTTTGATGCTTCCAAGCCCAGTGAGGTCGCCCCATCACGCCCTTGTCCTTTAGACATTAACCAGTTGTTGCTGCGACACTTCTCCCAGGAGGAGCTGCTGCGGCCAGGTAGGCCGATCGAGGCCGAGACCCTGCCAGAGGTGTCCCTACTGGAGAGCGTGGATGACACTGTTTCTAGCTGGCGTCCAACACACAACAGCACAACAATTAATGGTAACCACTCAGCTTGTAACTCTGAGATCAATCAGAGTTTCTGCTCTGACGGGACTGATGAGAAGAGTGCATCAGAAAATCCAAGTTTAGAGGAAGAAGCAGAAAGAGAAATTGATAATGCTGCTTCTGACAGTATTCCATCCAGCTCTGCAAGTACACACTCAGAGCAGGGCAGTGGGGATACAAGTGACGTACATGTAGAGAAGCAAGAAAATACTTATGAAGAGGATGATCAGGTTCAGAGAGTCCCACTTGTGCGCACCAGGTCCTTCAGCGAGATGAAGTACGGCCAAGGCAAAGTCCACTATCCGCTCCCTGACTTCTCCAAGGTCGCCCCTAAGGTGAAAATCCCCAAAACTCCAAATGGACCAGTCAGACCTGTTCCTCAGAGCCCCGGCACCATGCACAGAGCTCAGTCCTCTCCAGGGATGTTAGAGTTGATTAGAGGAGTCCTGGAGGATACAGTCCAACCACCAGAGAAGCCCTATGTCTTCAAAGACGAGGACAAACAGTGTGCTCCAGCACTGGTGCATCACCTGCAGGTAGAAAACATTCAGGGTTTATGGGCTTGTGGTTTATTTTGCTTCCTCGAACAGTAACAAATACAGTATGAATGCTGTGCACAGTATATTAGACTAACATTTGTCTCATTCCATATTTCTTTAGGCTGAATATGATAAATTACTAACCAAATACGCTGAGGCAGAGAACCTCATAGATCAAATGAGAATAGGAACCAATGTAAGTAAAACATTTTTTAACAGACCTAAATCATGAAGGCGAGTGAGAAATCAATTATTTCAGTCATATTTTCAATACAAGTTACATGTTTATTGATCTCTTTTCACAGCCCGCCTCAGAACTGATGCTTTATTCAGAGTGCGGTGATGATCATCGGAGAAACTCAGTTGAGGGAAGCCATCTTGGATCCGTGGCTCCTCGTCTTCCCCCGTCAGGTACGTCTCTGTGTCAGCCGACATCTGATATTATGACAGGTCTACGCTTTGCTTCGCTACCTGCAAATTACACGCAGTGAAGTGCAGCCGGTTTCCATAGAGACAAACGGGGTCAGATGACACTATTCTAGTTACACAAACATTATTGTTTGCTTTTGGGGGCGCTTGGGAGACAATAGCTGTAAACTGGACAACTTAACCACACTGGGATATTTCACTTTCGATTTCTACAGCATATTTTTAAATCACTAGTAACTGTACGCATCATGGGCAATGTTTAATAGTTCACAAATTAACAAATTCTTTGCACGTATGTACTGATAGTATAAAATATTAGCTTACTTTCTCCATCATGACGTAAAAAAATAATCCTTTGATTCCCCTTATCTGTACCAATTCGATAGTTGAGGAAGTTCATCAGAGACTCAGCATCAGTGCTCATAATTTGCCGGCCTGCGTTCAGTGTGTATCACTCCAGTCTTGCTTTGTTTTCAGAAACCTTTGGTGAGAAATGTGAAACAGCCCCCCAGAGCAGCATTAAGAAGGTGAACGCTACTTCCTCCAGCCAGCCTGAGGAGGTTCCCAGTGACGGGGAGAGAATGACCTCTGAGCTGACAGACATCGTCAGCCAGTTCATGCAGAAAGTAAGTTTGAAGATGTGCCATATTACTAGACCTACCTTTAATGTACATGTAAAACCATTAACCTCCTTCTATTCAGGTGAAAGAATTCAAATTGAGTGTGAGCAACATGTCAGTGAGCACAGCAGAACAGCAAATGGTAAGTATTGTTTACTTCCTATATGTATTTCTTTATGGATTTAATTTATTTCCTTCTGCATGTGCATAAATGTAAAATGGGTCCGTTGTCAGATGCTGAGGAGCGTTATGGAGGCTCAGGACCAACTGGAGAGAGAGTACATCAGTAAGAAGGAGGAGCACAGAGCTCTGGAGATGCAAAACTACATGGGTCTGTCCAGGAACACCGGCACCTTCGACCCAAACAGGTTAAAGAGCCCCCGCTGTGGCACCTGTGTGAATGTGTTAGTGTCATGTTAATACATCCATCCATTCATGCGTGTGTGTGTGTGTGTGTGTGTGTGTATGTGGTAAAATGTGTGCAGGCTGGTGGAGGGAGACATATTCAGGATAGGGATGCACCTTGAGGACATAAAGGAGATGATAGACAGAAACGTGTGTGAGCAGATTTCTCCACCCCACTCATCCTCCTCTCCCACAACCATGAAAGAGATGAAGCTCAGTCCTCTCTGCATGTCCACACCCTCACCTCCACCGTCCCTGCATGAGGTAACCAACTCACAGACACATCCACGGCCTCACCAATACTCAACAATGTTCTGCCACTCTAGCAGCGGGGCCTCTAGGAACGGCATGTTAAGTCAGTCCACCACTCGGTCCACAGACATTTTTGGCTTTGTGTGAAATATCTCAACAATAGCTGAATGTATGTAAGGTTTAGGCCACTAGTTTCATGGAGGGTAAACTTGTGGTAATGGTTGATAATGCTGCAGCAGTGTGTGTTCTGGTACACACCACCGAGCTGAGTGAGTCGATCCTGATGTTGGTGTCCCTTACCAAAATTAAGTTTATTCAAGTGTGCTATTAGTATACTTCTTTTAAACTTAAGATAAGAGGAAAAGTATACTTAATTAAACTTAAAAGTCTAAGTATACTTGGCTTATACTGACAAGTATACAGAAAAGTCTAAGTATATTTGGCTTATAGGCCTACTTACTTAATCTGTTGATCAAGATATACTTAAGAAAAGTATAATTAAGTATTCTTGCCATATAGGCCTACAGAAAAGAATACTTGGTTTGTAGTGGTGCTTACTTTTCGATAGAGTAGCCTATTAAAGTGTGTGAGAGTTTGTAAAAGGATGTTTTGATATGAATTCACTTCAATTCATCAAGTTTTTGGTTTATCCGTTCACCATAGAGGTATGCCAGAACAACACAGTTTTAAAATCTTATCACAAATCATCAAGTCAAATAGCAAAAGGAGCAAGTCTCTTTATGTAATACACAAATAATTGGCCAAGTACTATAAGTTAAAGTATACTTTCATGAACTAAAAAGCAGAGATGCTCACAAATCATTTTTTGCAAGTCCAAGTCAAGTTTCAAGTCTTGTGAATGTTCCACCTGCTGTACACTCTGACAGACAGAGAGACAACTGGCAGACACATTTATGGACAGGATGCACTGACTGAGAGTCTATATAAGATTATACTGAGATCAAATATGAAAGATATAAGCTCACTGTGGAGTAGCTACAATAAAATGTATATATTATTATATCATATGATTTAAACTAATGCAAAAGTTGGTTAAAGTTGTGGCGAACAGTCAAGCAAACAGATAAACAGCAAACAAAGTGGCAAGATCACTAGCAGGAGCTGGAAGCGTGGCATATTGAAACCATGAATGGCAACAATTTGGCGGAGACTGGCCATTGGAGCAGGGTTTATGAAGTGAAGAGGAGCTTGTCTTGATTGGTGGGCAGGAGCGTTTATTGCAGATAAAGACCAGGTAAGTAGAGAAAAGGAGAGAGAGGACAAGAGGGAGAGGTAGACAAAACCAAAACACACCAAGCACACGTCACTCATACTACACTCACACCAGGCAGGCAGGTGAACACAGAAATGCTTTGACAACTATTAGACGAACTCCCATGAAATCTGGTATAGACATTCATGTTCGCCATGGATGAATGGTGACATTTTGACACTGTCAAATTCAATATATCGTGTGTTAAAACTCCAGCCTGGGTGCAGCCTGCTCTGTGTCATTTGTAGCATCCACACCCTCAACCTACATTTGTGATGAATTCTCTCCTGGAGGAAATGCTGAGTGTGTATGTAAGATTACACTAACTGCAAATTATCTGACTGGGTCTCATGTTTCAGGGGCCAAGTGCAGGTTTTTCCACTGAGGGTTGTATGATGGAGGCACGGAAAGAGGAAGAAAAAGAGGAGGAAGTGGAGGAGGCCAGTGAGGTCCACGGAGATGAGGCATTACAGCAAAGCAGTGAACTCATAACAACTGACTCTTTACTGAAAGATACAGGACACAACTACCGCCATTCACGGTACTTGTTAAAATATGTATAAAGTATTTAGTCAAACAGGTACTAGTGTTGATTATATATAGAAAATAGTTATCCTAGTTAGGATATAATACACCACTGATGTGCATGTTTCACTGTCACTATTGTGTCTCGCTATTTATGTTTTGAGTGGTGCTTGCATGTGCTAAAATAATAGGCACGTTCTCAGCCTTCCTGTGGTCAGATAGTGTTTCAGGTGCAGTGTTGGTGTCGGATTCCCCTGAGTGTTTGAGTCGCTGTGAGCAGCTTTTCTTCTCTGTCCTGTTTCAGGAGCTCACTGGGCTCTCTGGAGGGACTGGAAGTCCAGACAGCTGAGGCCGAAGAGGTGAGGAGCTCCGTCTCGCCAAAGGTGATAGATCACAGTAACATCTTGGCATACTTGAATGGAAGCAGCTCATCATCGAGATGGAGGCAGTGGACACCCGACAGGTCAGTGTTGTGATCTTAAAGTCTACCTGACCATACAGAAGAGCTAATCTCTGTTGTGGTTTCTCTGTACTGGTTTGCTCTTAAATAATGTACGACTCATACAAGTAATCCGTCTTGTAATCCTGTCACAGTGTAAGTGAGCTACCTTTGCGTACTGTATGTACTGTTTAAAACAAACCCTCGCCCTTCCCTAACTCCCCTCCTCAGACTCTAAGTATCTAAATATCTCATTTGTTGTTGTTGCTGCAGTCGTAGCAGCCCGGTTAGTGCCTTGAACCCAGCGAGTGAATGTGATCTGGGTGACTGTGTGAGTCTGGCAGTGGAGGTCTCATCTTCCTTTGATGCTCCCAGAGACTCAGACAGCCACGTTCTCTCAGAGCCTCCTCTCAACACCTCATCTGTATCGCAGGTCAGTCACAGATAATAGACAGTTTGTATGATTTTAGTGTAATGATTTTCAGGGATGCTGTTTAAGTTACAGTGGTTTGGAGGATACATAAGGTGTTTTATTTGAACTAATGTTGTGTTTTCTGGGGTGCAGAGGATTGTGAGCCCAGAGACAGACAGTGGATTTGGGAGCTCTTACTTGAATCAATCAGCCTCTGGACTGTTTCAACTGAATCTGCTCACAGAAAGGTACAAATATGTATAGTATATGACCATATATATATATATATACATATATATATATAACAACAATAAAATCCTGTTTGAAGTGTTTATAACTTAACAATAACTCAGGTTTGATGCTCCCGTCTACAGTGTGCAGTCCCAGAATGATGGTTTAAGCACCTCAGGCAGCGAAGGCTCCTGCTCCAACCTGCAGACAGCCATCCACTCAGCCCCCCTCACCAGCCAGCGGTGGGCCAGTCCCCACCCGTCTGTCCAAACACAGTCCTGT
Source organism: Sebastiscus tertius (assembly GCA_916701665.1). Taxonomy (NCBI): domain Eukaryota; kingdom Metazoa; phylum Chordata; class Actinopteri; order Perciformes; family Sebastidae; genus Sebastiscus; species Sebastiscus tertius. The sequence continues at coordinate 25,646 of CAKAOH010041946.1, read as the reverse complement.
GGTGCAGCAGCGGCGGTGCAGCGGTGGGTGGAGAGCACCACTAAGGAGCCTTCAGTCAGGCTGCAGGGTGAGCAAATCTCTTTTTAATTAATCTTATCTGGTCAATAGTAAAATGATGAACGCTTCTAAACCACTGACCAAACAGGATCTGAACGCAGCCTGCCTGCCCGGCTCCGTCACCACGTATCTGAGCCCGTTCTCAGCACCACCATGGAAACAGAAGGAAGAGGCAGCCCACTGACCTTCTGCACTTGTAATAGGTCAGTATACTCTAAAGTCTATGTACAGTAGATGCTTCTATGCTGTTGCTTATTTACACAGTGAACATCTGAATGTGTGTGTTTTCGTGTGTGTTTAGTGAGGCAATCGTGGCCTTGCAGTCAGAGGTATCCCGGCTGAAGAAGGACCTGGAGGAGGGCTTGGTCCAGCTACCTCACCTAGCACAGAAGATGGACTATCTCACCTCCAAATACGGGCAGGATCGTCAGGAGCGCAGGTCTAAAACCAGACCCCGGACCCACCAGAGACCAGCCTGCAACAGGTGGGGAGCTGATAGTGCAGGCATTGGTGGAGGAACAGAAGGATAATGGACATGTTGGGGTGTATGCAATCGACAGATTAATCAACAATGAAAATAATCGTTAGTTGCAGCCTTACATTTGGTTGATATGTACTTTTATTAATTATTGGACAGCAACTTGACAACCACACATATAAAAAGCTTCCATCAGATGAAAGTCCAGGATAATCCTGTCATGTTTTTACCATTTCTTTTATTCTAACCTCTAGTGTGTGGAAACCATCAAGTAGCACACAGAATGTGAGCGATGTCAGGTCCAGTCAGGTGAAGATAGACGACTGGATCTCTTCAGACATGGACCCCAGCAAGAGCAAAGGTCGTCCTCCCTCCACCACAACAACACACCAATAAGCAAATTGCAGCAAAACCCTAAATGTCTCAAAGTGTGTCTGCACATCTGTATCTGTGTGTCTTCAGGTACAGACAGTGGTGACACAGCTGGCTCAGAGATTGTGTTGCAGTTCGACAGTTCACCTGTAGGGAGCAGGAGAGGCAGCGGCGGTGTGCGCTCTGCACCTGAGTTTCAATATAAACTTCAGGAGGTGCTGCAATCCAACAGAGGTCAGAGCCACAGCTGGTTTTAACAGTTCAGTACATACCCTAATTGTTAATTTTATGTACATCAATTACACAGGGATATTCAATATTGTGTGTTATGCTCCTTCAGGGTCAGAGGGAAAAACCTCTGGTCTGACCAGCTCCATTTTAATAGGAGGGAAGGCTACTGACAGCCATGCCAAGCAGAAACCACAAAGTAACCCATTTTATTATATAATGTTTGTAGTGTCATGTTGGTGTCCTTGTGATTGATGACACAAAGTCTCTTTTCCAATTTACATATGGCAGATTTCAACTTTATTTTTCCATAATTGACAAATTGGTTTCAAAGTATTCTAGAAAAGCACAAGAGTAACTGTGTAGAAACAGAGCAGATACAATACATTGTCATCAGAATCACCACCACCATCATAAAAGTACCTCTTTTTACTTCAAAACAAAAACCAGGGCTGTAAATATGTGCAGTATTGTGTTTTATCTGTATAAATACTGTAGTTCTTCTTGTGTTTCCGCCATCAGCAGCCGTCAAGGACAGTGTCTTCTCCAAGGAGAGCTGGTCTCTTTTCTCCTCTCCGTCTCTTCAGAAGCCCCTTCTCCAGGTCAGCTACGGCTCCTCCAGCAGCCTGCCTGCAAGGTAAACACATCACTTACTGAAAGCAGGCAGATGTTTATCAGCAGCTTTCCACATAAAGGTATTAAATAATATATTAGCTCTGTTAAAGTGGAATATCAATCTGTCCTCACATCCAGCTATAAAGTGAGGGAGCCGCCGCTGCAGTCCACGTCCCATCACAGGAAGCGCTCCACCCAGTCAGACACAGCACTCCTGCCCAGTAATGTGTACTTCCAGCGGACACCGTCCCCAGCATCAGCACCCTCAAAGACTGGCTGCAGGACAGGCAGACGCAGAGGGAGCAAGGTGAGATGTCTCATCTCTAGTTTAAAGATCCTCCCTGTATACAAGACATTTGTCATTGCTGTGAATTAGTTTAAGTTTGCTAACTGTTTTCCAGGAGGTAGAGATGAACAGGACTCTGGACCAGGCTATTGAGGTGGCCCGCAGCATGAAGAGGACAACCGACCGAATGGCCAAGAGACTTTCAGCCGACCTGGCTGAGGTTCAACTCCACAGGAAACTCCACGGCATGCAGCCACTAGGGGGCAGGAAACACCATTATAACAAGCAGAGTACAGATAAGTTTACACTGTAATCACCACTATGATACCTGATGCCTATGTAGAATATATCTATGTTGGGTAATACGTTATATAAGGACCTGTTTGTGTTAAGTTATTGCTTTTTTTACATGGTTGTGTATTTATACATTTATACATACATACATACAAATGTCTATTTTTGTTGATGGACAGCATTTTCTTTATATTGAGTGTCTTTACATTTTGATTTGATGCTTTTAAACGACTTAATTCTTTGAAATAAATCATCCAGCATCTCAATTTTATTCTCACCGGTGTGTGAAATGTAACCGAAAAAAAATATGTTACGCAACAAAAAAAAGACACAAGATGTTTGAGGAACAACATTAGGGGGCAGCATCCGTCACAGTACAATCTCAGCAGATGAAGAAATAACCATAATCTTTATCTTTTCACAATGTCAGTACACTTGTCACCCAACCCTTTTGTTTTTTAGTCCACCTGCTCCCCAACTATTAGCTATCCAGCGCACACAAGCAGCCGCAGGGTGAGGCGATAACGTGAAATCTTATTAAAAGTAGGTCAGATTTGTAATATTACATTTCAGGAAAAACCCTCTTTGTTTGAATGAGTATCAATTTTGTCCTTTTAGCTAATATGTTCATTCGACGCCTCTAATGCTCATCCCTGCTAGCGACTTAGTGTCTCCTTACTCAGTTTCTGTTAGAGGTCTTTGTCGCCATCACAGCCTGCTGGTGCCGGGCTGTGTTCATTTTTTGTTTGTGAGGTATCGAGTTTTACTGTTTTTCTAACGGGGGTATCAGGGAGGAAGATGTGTCCAAACATCATTCCTGAACTGCTCCGTCTGATTGTTCAAAAGACTCTTCAAGTTGATCTCTCACATTTAAAAACAGATACAGGATTAGCCTCATATACCAGTCAGTTTCTGAGACACAACAGGGTCAAAGTCTGGAGCCTTAAACATTTCAGTGACTCATGTAGAACGTGTAATAACATTTTTAGTTTACGCAGTTGTAGAATAACGCCATTACAGAAGAACTTAATCTTAAATGTCAATTTTGGTTGAAAAGCCAGCATACTGTGCTGTACAATAATAGTGATGTTTATTACAAATTGTCAGCAGCAGTATTTATGTAGAATATTTATTAGTATTAGCCGTGTGAAACCTTAACTGAGCACCAAAGTAACTTTACGTAGGTTGTTACACCTCATATCAGTTTACAAATAAGTGTCAGTGGATCATAGACAAAAAAAAAGTGCACACTACACTGGTGTGAAACAGAAGCAGTGTGTGCGCATGTGAAAACTGCGTACCAAATTCTGATCTACGGTTTCATCCCCCTATAAAAGAAAACACTGATGGTTTCCCAGCATAAAGATAAACATGATTAGAAAAGAGAGCTCATGTAATAATATCTTAACAGGTGCAGGAAAATGACACATGGAAAACTGTTTCACCTCTATGTGATGATCAGACGACTAATGTTTTCTCAGTTAGGGATGTCATTATGATATTCATGTCCTTATCCAAAGCAAGGGTCTACGGACTTGACATGGATTTAAAAAGTACAGAAAAAGCAGCTTGTCTTTGGTACATTGTGGTCCTTCCAAAGATTTCTTCAATTTCTCTCTTTAAAGGATTTTATCTGCAGTTTTTGTTCGTTTGCTTTCGGAGGGATGTCACCATTTTATTCAAAGTGGGCCTTTGGAGTGCTGCCTTTTTGTCTAAATATCTCTTGGGGATTAAAAACACTTAAGTTTTTCTCCTTGAGGCAGACCACCCAATTGAAATTGTGCTTCGAGCAGCCCATAGTCTGATCTGATTTCCACTGAGCAGCTCCACTGGAGTCGTGGAGGGTTGAAGGCATGTCAGTGTCTGATGCCCTTGAGAATTTAAAGGGAAATCTACCAGACTCCAAAGTTAAACTATCGGTGGAGTATTATTACTAAACTATACTTTATAGCTAGTTGTGCCAATTAGTCCTTTAAAGAGGACCTGTTATGCTTTTGTGCTTTTTCCCTTTCCTTTAGTGTGTCATAGAGTTTTTGTACATGTACAAGGTCTGCAAAGTTACAAAGCCCAAAGTCCACGCCAAAGGGAGTTACTCTCCCCCACAGAAACACAGCTCCTGAATTTAATAATACCAGACTAGTTTGGCAAGCCCTCAAACAAAGCTAGTTAGAGCGGAGTCCGAAGACTTTGGTCCGGTTGACTAATCACAACAGTAGGCCGGCTGACCAATCAGAGCATTAAACGTGTTCTACTAGAAACCCAAAATACAAGTATGCACCTGAAAATAAAGATAATTGGTCCTATTTAAAAATGCACAATAGAGATTATCCAGATGTCATATGTGGAGGACTTGATCAGATTATAGTGTTCATTATTATTCACGATTTTTCAAGTCTGTCCTAGAATCAGTTTTTACTTGCATTTATTCCTCCTGTCCACACTGGCAAACAAGATCTTTCCTAATGTTATTCCGATAGTTAGTAATGAGGGAGGAAATCCACTGTCGTTATGCTGTGCAAAGACAGGGAATTTTGTATTAAAAAGTCTTTGGAGGATACCCACTTGATTTGACTAACTCAGACTGCTGAAGCCTCATATTAACTTCAGATAAACAGTGAACAGATGTTTGCACAGAATGAGGACAGTGGATTTAGTGTCCCATCACTTCCATTGGAACCATGTTAGGAAGGAATATGTTAATGTCCAGAGGAGGAATTATAGACAGACTAAATACAGACACAGATCTTCTAACTTGTGCTGAATCTTAACGTGAATTTAAGTATCATTCTCTGTTAGCTGTGTCTGAAGGTTTCTGAATGTTCAGTGATTCAAATAGTCAACAACATATTGAAGCTCGCTGGAACATTATACACAAAACGATTAGACTGGTGAATTGGGAAATCTGACACTGTTGCTTTTTGTTCTTTGAACTCTGTGGACATTTTGATTATATCATTTGCGTGGAGTTGAATTTTGATTCCCTCCTTTTGACCTTTATACACAAAAGAGATTATCTGGTCCCATCTTCATAACGCACACCTGACGCTGATACTCGGCCACCGGGGAAAAGAAACGCTTTTACAATAACCTCGCCTCGCCTTTGTCACCTTAACTGGGATTATTTGCAGACACAGTACTGTACATACAGCACAGTATAGAGTATACGTAATGATCCCTGTATTATAGGATGAAGTCACAGTTATCTAAATGTATGTGTGTGGTTACATAAGCCAGCTTGTTTCTGCTTGTTTGTCAGTGTTGTGGTCAAAGTGACGATTGACCTCAGTAGACTCTGAAACAGATGTATCTGTATGACAGAATATCAATAAGTGTATGGCAGATGCTATACTTTATTAACACCCAACCAACACGTCATATCTATATTTACAGTAAACAAAGTGTTGACAGATTTGTGTCGACAAATTGAGGACAAAAAGACTAATTGCTGAAAAAGAGGTTTCAAAGATATCATCGTGGAAACCAGAAGACATCAACTATTGTTCGGATGAAACCTTAAACAGGCCACAAGACTTCCTTTCAGGCACAGAAGTAGGCCATCACTTGTATAAAGATATCTATTTTATGTAAGGTGTAATGATGCATGTTTCTCAACTGGGTTGTTAAGGTGGTTTCTTCTGTGGGCACACAATATGTCAAGACTATGAGACAGGAATCAATTTGTGCATTTTAAAGACAAAAAGTCAGAAGTTAAGTTGAGTTAAAGACACAGTTATCTACATCCTCACCTAGCAGAGATGAGCGTACTCGTCTCGCTGTGATAGGACACCCTAACAGGGCCGTGGGGAGGAGTTACAGCCTCTGGGCCCTTTGGTATTTGCTGAAACAATAAAGGACCTGTCGTTTCATCTGGGAGAGAGGGAGGGAGAGAGAACAAAAAAGAAGTCAAATTTAAGCCTGAGCTGCTTCCCTGAAGTCATTTTTTGAAAGACAGCGTCACACATCTTGCCTCGAGGCAGTGAGTTCTCCTCAGCAGAAGGAAAATTAAAACACTGGAAGGATGGGAAGAATACAGTTAAAAATGCTGAAACTTTTACTTTTATTGAGCATCACAGAGGTAAGAGATCATCATTTTCTCATTGTACACTGATTTTCTCTTAAATGTTTTAACAAAAATAGAACAATTTGAACTTCAACAGTGTCACTGGCATGTTTTCTCTGTATCTTTGAGACAGTGCATATTTTATACATCCTGATAAATACTGGTGGTAACACATGAACACAGGCTCTTTTGAGTGTCACTGCTTTCAACGAGTGCGTGTGGCATGCCCAACCTTAGCTCAATAGACAAATTCATTCCGACCTGAAAGAAATACCTGCGCTGACCAGTCCTGAAATCTGTGTTGAGTGAAGGTAATGTGCAGCCGCCTGCCTCTCATGCGCCAGGAATATGATACAGGCATAATATCCTGAGGCATAATTAGCCTCAGGATATACTGTGAGATACCAATGCTGTAGCTTGTTACTCTTGGAATGATGTCTTGAAACACTATTTCCTGTTGTTCATCATCAGGTTATTTTCTTGTTTCATTCATTAACCTGCCATGTTTTGTCATTTTCAGATCTGTGCTGCTCAAACTGGTAAATCTTCCTTTACATTTGCCTTTCTTTATGATTTAAAACTCAAATAATGTTCAGTATCCTTTGATTTGAAATCACCTTGAAAAGCTTCAGGACATTTTTCTGAACTGGCAGCAGGGTTGCCTTTATGTTACTGTAAAATGAACATTATTATATTGTCACTGACATTTACAGCTTTGTACTGTTAATGAAAAATACAGTTTGAACTGGTTGTTTTTTTATTAATTTCGCAGTATTTTACAGTTAATTTACTGTTTAAAGATACATTATATAGCTGTTTTTCACCTTTCTTTTACATTATCTTACTGATTTGTTTTAATGCACTATTTAGGTTGTATTTTTTACATACATTTTAATAAACATTATGTTTTGCCTAGATGAATAGACTTAGCAGGTTACAGACATAGGAATAGTCACACTAAATACAATTAAAGGCACTTGTTGGGAAAAGGCTATAATAGACTTGTTGACACTTTTCCCAAAATGTCTGTAGCTGGCTACAAGCACAGAATACAAACCATAACAACATGTGAGTGAAGAACAATAAAGCTAATTCACTGATTTTACAATCATGTACAATGTACAAGCCTCACATGAGCAGATCAGGTCCCAGAATTAAAAAAACACTGCATGAAACTGTTACTGATGATACTTTAGACAGCTGATCAGCAGTAAAGTGATGTTTTTTTAAGAATGCATTATAGTTCAGTTAAAAAACAGCCTATGAGCGTAATTTAACAGGTTTTCTTTTGTATTAACAGTAAAGCACTGTTTTTAGCAATAACAGGTTAATACTGTTGAAATCCTGCTGTAAATTAACAGCAATTGTTCACAGTGTACCCACAATATGAAAACACCACCTATAAGTCTTTTTGAATGCACCCCATCATTGTTTTCCTCTCTACCTCCCTCAGAGATCACTCTGTCAGTGTTTACGGTCACGTCTAAGAGTATAACAGTTCAGTGGATCGAATACACCGACGCCAGCTCCTACAAGATCACAGCAACACCCAAGAACTCCCCCGAACCATCCGTCTTCGCTCAGTTCAGCAGCAACACCGTGATGGGCTCAGTCATATCCCTATCACCAAACACAGTGTACACCATCCGGCTAGAGGCCATGGACAATGCTCTCAATGTCCTCAGCTCTGCAGAGACAGAGGATACAACAGGTCAGTGACAGCAGGGAGAGGTAGAGGAGGAAAATACTTTACAGATACTTTACTATCCATAAAGACTTCATGTATCTTACGTCTCTACAGTGGAGCAAGAAGTCCTCAGATTCTTTACTTAACTAAAAGTAGCAATAAATATGAACTGTTATTATTAGTGATGCATCTACATGGAAGCAGCATGATCCAATTTAACTACCTTATGTACTGCTAGGTCGTTTATCTAAAGCAATGCATCATCATTTTATACAGACAACGAATTATGGCTATCCTCGGCCAAATAAATTCTTAGTCGACTAACACTCAAACAAATTTGTTGATTAATCAATGAGTTGATTTAATCGACAGATCTGTAAAAAAAAGTTTGTTCACAAAGACAAAAGCACTGATTTAAATCTTTTACCAGAAATGTGCTCATATGTTTCTTGGAAATACGTCATTCAGCATGAAAAAAGCATAAAAAAAGAAAAAGGTCTACGTCTAAACGTCTAATTTGACTAAAGAAATCTTAGTCGCTAAAACAACAGACGTTTGCAGACATCACATCGGGCTCTGGGAAGCTGATATGGACGTGTTTCACTGGTTTTAGAAGTTTAATTGACCAAACAATGAAGCAACAAGTAAAAAACTGTTAGTTGTAGCCATACACTAGTTTTGCATATAAAATCAAAACTAGTAGCTATAGCTTTCAAATACATTTAGTGGAGTAAAAAAATACAATATTCTTTCTTAAATGTGGTGGAGTCGCAGTATAAAGTAGCACTCAACTCAAGAAAAGTACAAATACTTCAAAATTGTACTTAAGTATAGTAGTTAATGTACTCAGTTACATTCCATAACTGCATGAATAATATATTTCTGTATATAAGAAGAAAATAGAGAAACAGTCTTTAGAGTATTGTGATTGCAGAGCGTTTTATTTTGTTATCTATATCTATAATTTCTTCTCCAGCGCCTGACGTCCCCACCATCGAACAGGCCTACTCCAAACACAGCGACAGCATCACTGTGGAGTTCACAGAGGTTTCCGGGGCAACCAGCTACATCCTGAGGGCACAGTTGAAGGACGGCGATTTCTTCTCCGAGACATCGGTGAGCAGCTCCCCGGGCACCGTGATGGAGCTCCAGCCCTACACGGACTACAAGCTGAACGTCATGTCCGTCAACTCTGGGGGGAGGAGCCAGCCCTCGTACCCCATCGAGGCCAGGACAGGTACGGACCAAAAGCCAAGCCTCGTCCTGAAAACACTTCACACTGTGGCTTGAGCATTTCAAATAGTGATAGAAGATTGAAAAACTGATCATCACCATGAAGACTAATAATATTATTACTCATAATAATGACTTTTTCCACCCACTGTTACATGTCCAGACAATACACATTAGAAGAGGTTTACTCAAGATGGTAATCAGTGTATGAAGGCTGAAACGCAGCCTTTCTGTTGTTCCTGTAGGACAATAGTTTGTTGGCTCAATCCGCCGGCCATAACGGCGTGTCCTTTCACCGTCCATTGTCACAGACTCAGAGAGAACGCAGGAGGATGGAAACTGTATCCATCCCTTTGCACTTTACTATTCTCAAGATATGAAAAGTGAAACCATGAGAACTGGGTTGTCTCCCTTCCCGAAGGAGTAATGTAACATAATCGCAGGGATGTTGTTTCCATATCGCACCTCTTACAAAGAAGTTATCAGGACAGTAGAAGTAAGAAATCTGTTTGTCCATGTACATGTTTTCTCATTACCCCTCATTACTCTCTACCTGGACCTGTCTGTAGTGGTAATGGCGCCCAAGTTCAACACCAGCTCTCCTGACAACAGCACCATCATTGTGAATTGGACCGCGGTGGAGAACGCCGTCGTCTACACGCTCTGCATCATCAATATGGACTCCAACTCCCGCGTCAAACTGAACACCACTGACACCATGGTGACCTTTGACGACCTTGAAGCGGGGACCAACTACTGCATCAAGAACACGGCCTGGGACTCTGAGGGTCGAGCTGGAGACGACTACACCGACTGCCAGGTCACACGTAAGCAGGATGAGACGTAGTAGAACATGAATGTAAGCAGATGGTGCTACATTTCCATCATTTCCTTCTGGTTTCACTTACAGGTCCTCCAAGCCCAGATGTGATCCTAATCTCGATGGCTCCGGGTCGGGCTATTTCGATGGCTGTGTACTTCGGGTTGGTACAGGGAGCTGAGAAATACGTGGCCTATACCACTAACGGACAAAACTGTACTTCAACATCTAACGGCTACTGTCATATTAAAACTGTGGAGTGTGGCCAGAACAGCTCTGTCTATGTCATAGCCTATAACAAAGCTGGGCCCAGCAACCCCTCGCAACCAGCAAACTACATTACATGTGGGTATATCACACAGCGACACACAGTACAATACACTTATCTGCATTTGGCATAGCACACACAAAATCCTACATGTTTAAAATCAGTGGGCGACCTCCGGGTCTGAAAAGTGAAGCCAATGTGGCAGTGCCTTAAACTTGCATTCTTTCTAATAGCCAGCAGGGGGCGACTCCTCTGGTTGCAAAAAGAAGTCTGATTGTATAGAAGTCTATGAGAAAATGAGCCTACTTCTCACTTGATTTATTACCTCAGTAAACATTGTAAACTTGAGTTTATGGTCTCAATCGCTAGTTTCAAGTCTTCTTCAATACAGCATGATGTTCATTTAGTAAATTATGGTCCCATTTAGAGTCAAATAGACCATAAAGCAGGGGATGCTTTATGGCGAGGCTACCTTCTGATTGACAGGTCGCTACCACGGCGTTGTTCGGTCTGGAAGTTGTTGTAGTTGAAAGTTAATTGTAACTTTTTGGTCATCAAAAATGTCTTATTCAGCGTTTGCTTTTACTTAGCTCCACCCTCTCGTGTCACTTCTCAATATGACTCTCATATTAGGAGAATAGTATCAAGCTTCTCATCTAACTCTCAGCCAGAAAGCTAACTAGTATCTTTCCCAAAGCTATTCCTTTCAAAGCGATTCTTATTTTTTCCTAACCTCTATCTCTCTTTCTCTGACAGATCCTTGTCTCCCAGACAATATCTGGGTGGAGGAGCCCGAAGCAGGAAACTGC
>CAKAOH010041946.1:0-14419 GCA_916701665.1 Sebastiscus tertius | reverse complement strand
TGTCTACATACAAGTCAAATGTTTCGGAAGTTGTAAACAATACAAGTGGTGCAAATAATAAATATTGAATGGATGTACATGGACTGGATGATTATGTACAGAATGTACATAAAATGTCAAACTCGAGGCTTCAAAACCTTCTTATGTACAGTCTATAAATAATAGTCTGACATTTTGGGAAACATGCTATTTAGATTTCTTGCTGAGAGTTGGATGAGAAGATCAATATGACTCTCATATTAGGGGAGTGGTATCAAGCTTCTCATCTAACTCTCAGCCAGAAAGCTAAATAGTATATTTCCCAAAATGTCAAACTATTCCTTTCAAAGTGATTCTTATTTTTTCCTAACCTCTATCTCTCTTTCTCTGACAGATCCTTGTCTCCCAGACAATATCTGGGTGGAGGAGCCCGAAGCAGGAAACTGCTCGGTGGTGTGGGATGAAGTGCAAATGGTGGATTACTACATGACTTTCATAAAGAGGGACGACGGGATGGAGAAGTCATGTAACACCACTGAAACCAAATGCCCATTCTCCTGCATGTGTGGCTACACCTACCTCACCACCGTCTTCCCGTACAACCAGGCCGGCTCCAGCCCCGTCGCACACGTCCGCAACTACACCACCAGTAGGACCAGAAGCACACACACACGTAGCACCAACACAAACACGTTTTTGTCATCAAGTTAAAGGATCATAGTAGTGGTTCTGTATTTTTTAGCTTATTAACTTCAACATTGTGTTTTATTTTTCATTACAACTAATAATCTAAAATAATGCCATTGTCTTTTTTTATTTGCAGCAACATTCACATAAAAAAATGTAACCTGCTGCACAACAGCACGATGCCCAAATCCACATTATCCTTTGTCATATGGATATGGACTTATGACCGCCAGGCTTTTTGGCAGCTAACTTTAAAATCTCAAATGACGGAGCTTCCCTGAATTCTCCACCATGGCATTGTTATAAAAAAAAAAAACAGACCTATTCCATGATGGGAAAAGAGCAGGTGTCATTAATACCATCAATCTATCTATCATCTATTGAGGTGTGACCCTTCTCTCACAATACCACTTCCTCGGTATTAAAGGGATACTTCACCCAGCAAATGGCCGTTTGTATATCAATTTCTCACCCCGTGTTACCTTGAATTCTTGAAGAAAACATAGTTTTTCCCGCATGCCTGAAGTAAATGGGGGCCACATTTGACAACAGCAAAACTGTATCAAAACATCCGAGTCCCAACTTTCATACAAATCAGTATAATCCAAGTCTCATTTCTCCAGTCGTATGTTCACTACTTCCTAAACACATGCAACTTCGCTAAAACCTTACTATTTGAGACACTTCTGCATAAACAGTCTCACGCTCGCGCACACTGGACGAGTCTGAAGTGTTTTAAATAGTTTGGTTTTGACGAAGATGCATGTGTTTAGGAAGTAGTGAACATACGACTGGATAAATGAGACTTGGATGATACTGCAGGAGTTGTGTGACAGTTTGTAAATGGATGTTTTGATGCAGTTTCGCTGTAGTTAAACGCGGCCCCCATTTACGTTAATTCATCAAGACTTTTCTCCGTTTTTTTGATTCTCCTTTCACCATAGAGGCATGCGAGAAAAACATGTTTTTTTTCAAGAATTAAAGGTAACATGGGGTGAGTAATTCATATATAAATGGTAATTTTTTGGGGTGAAGTATTCCTTTAAATCCTCTTAACACACACACACACAGGGGTTTTCAGTTATTCTGGCTGATCAGACCTCTGCTCAGGTTGAAGGTGGGCCGAAGCAAAGTATTCACTAATAAAGGTGTAATTAAAGCTAACAGGAGACTCAGGAAGATGTCAATCAATTACAGTTTAAACACGCCCACACAGTCCTGTCTGATCAGCTAGATTAACTGAAAACACCTCTGTGGTTTTTCAGAGGCTTTAAGCACACTGGCATGGCTTTCTGGGACACATGGCACGGAGCCCATGTTATTAGTTACACCTGCACCTTTTCTGATGTTTGCTATTGAAAGTGAGAACTGTCCATAACTGAACACAACAAGATACTTTTGCAAAAAAAAAAAAAAGTAGTGTGATAATGAACTACCTAAGTTTCAAGTACCTGCAAGTAGACATGAGGTGAAAACAATGGCTGCCTGGAAGGTGGTGTAAAATCATCAGTATGGTCCTTTTCACAGTGTTGATTATTATTATTACTTGATTATTCTCACCTATTTTCTCCTCCCCACCTCCCCCCAGTTCCTTGCTGCCCACAGAATGTCACCGTAGAGCTCGTTTCTACGGAGACCCTGGAGATCATGTGGTCGCCGGTCAAAGGGGCCGAACTGTACAAGACGACAGCGGCACAGACCGACGATGTCATCCACTGTAACGACACGGCGCCAGTGTGTGCGCTGTCAGATTTGAAATGCAACACAGCTTATTCTGTGACCGTCACACCTTGCAGCGAGTTACGAGGATGCAACCTCACCTGCGCAGCCCACACACATGAGACAGGTATTAACGGGGCTATTTAGAGTGACATCTCACCTCAGACATTCATATGAGAGTGGTTTCAATCTTCTCATGTATCTCTTGGCAAGAAAGTGACTACTACTTCTGACTAGTGGCATACTACTTCTTAAAAATAATTTCTCACTCCGCTGCATTATGTGTTTTTGGTATGAAAACAGCTCCGTGCGCTCCAGAGATCCTGAATATGACACACACCAGCAACTCCTCATACAAAGTCCTCTTCACTACCCCCAACTCTCCCAACACAACATATACCATCAAAGCCATCGGACGCTATAACACAAGCACCTGTCATTCAACAACCAACTACTGTGAGCTCACACAGCTGCCCTGTGGTTCAACCTATGAGGTCATGGCGGTGGCCACCACAGCTGTGGGGAGAAGTCTACCTGGATTCAGTAAAACTCTGGAAACAGGTATTTTGAATGTCATGTGAAATCTATTTTATTTATGCACCCCAAAACCACAAGTTTGTCTCAGAGGGCCATGTGCTAAAGTCATATTGGATGTAAAATATTTGTATGTGCTACTTTTTTACCTATCCCAGCTGTACCATTTAACAATTTTGTCAATTTTAGTTATCCTACAAATAATATAAAACACTCCACCAGCAAAAAAAGTTTGAAAACATGCAATTGGTAGCTAAAAACAGGGGAGTTAAATGCTGATCTTGTCGGTAATAAAAGGCTAAATAGGCTTCTTCTAATGAGAATATGAGCTTAAATAGTTTACTTCAAACATGTTTATCACCTGTGACTCACATGAGTGGATGAAAAAGCATCGTGAAGACGAGCCGCAGCATCAGTCAGTATTGATTATTGTTCTGTAATTGACTCCCCAAGGTCCGTGCTGCCCCATGTCTGTGAATGTGACCCAGGTCACCCAGGCTATGACTAACGTGACCTGGTCACCTGGCAGAGGAGCTCGCTCCTACATCACCTCTCTGACGTCCTCCCGTGGACACGCCAAGTGCCACACCTTGGACACCCACTGCCTGATGGGATGCATCACTTGTGGCACCAACTACAGCGTCAACCTGGAGGCCATCAGCAGCACAGGACACAAGTCAGAGTGCACGTATCGTGGATTCTCATCCAGTAAGGACAAATATACACATGTACACACACACAAAAAGTATTTACGGATGTTTGGGAGTGCGAGGCGAGGGGGTGAATGGTAAGGTTGGACAGTTGGTCAGTAGTAATGTAGTTTCTACCACCAGTATGTTCCTTGACACGAACGCCACCACAAACTCAACTTCTCAAAACTCATTCTGTTAGGTGCCTGCTGTCCAACAAGCATCAAGCTCTATCGCAGGGCCAACTACACCCTCAGGGTGTACTGGCGCTCTCCAGGCCCTCAGATGCACAAGCATGAAGTAGTGCTGAACGGGACGGCAGCCAACTACACCTGTATCGCAGCCGCCGGCAACAAATACTGTGACATCCAGGAGGAGATGTGTGGGGACGTCTACACAGTAGTGGTGGCACCAATGATACAGAATGGGGTCAAAGTCAGCTTCTGTCAACCCAGGAGATACTCAGGTGAGTCCTGAAGTGGATGGAGAGTTTAATTAATGACTAGAGTGATTAATATCACACATTTGTTCTTATAATCTGTGCTGTCCTCATACAACGGTTCGTACGATATCTGACGAAAAATTATTCCTCATTTTCCGTGCATTTTCCTACAACAAAACTACTTAGTTAGGATGAGGAAAAGATCGACTCGGTTAGGTTTAGACAACAAAACTACTTAGTTAGGTTTAGGAAAAGATCGACTTGGTCAGGTTTAGACAACAAAACTACTTAGTTAGGTTGAGGAAAAGATCGACTTGGTCAGGTTTAGACAACAAAACTACTTAGTTAGGTTTAGGAAAAGATCGACTCGGTTAGGTTTAGGCAACAAAACTACTCAGTTAGGTTGAGGCAAAGATCGACTTGGTCAGGTTTAGACAACAAAACTACTCAGTTAGGTTGAGGAAATGATAAACTTGGTCAGGTTTAGGCAACAAAACTACTCAGTTAGGTTTAGGAAAAGATCGACTTGGTTAGGTTTAGGCAACAAAACTACTTAGTTTAGGAAATGATCGTGCTTTGGGTCAAAATAACTCAAAGTATAGAAGTTACATGACAAATAAAGCAACGTTGACTTCTGGTTCCAAACGTGGTACGGACACCGGTCTCCTGGGTGAAAATCTGTTGTTTTTTGACCCACCCATTCATCCCGACCTCCTCCCTACGTGGCGTTTGTCGCTTTTTATACTTCCTAATTCATAATGACGTGGCTTTCATATAAATTGATTATGTGGTATATACACAAATTACAGCGCATTACTTTTCGTAGGTATAGCTACGAACGGTGTATGAGAATAGCCTGATGATTTGTGGTAACAAGCTGCATTAATGTGTTTATTTTCGTTATGTTCTCAGTTCTCTGCCCGGGAAGTAATGCTGGTATGGGTAAGTATCCTCTAAACTGTAAACTTCACATTGTTAAATACACTTGTTTGCATCTTGCTAAGAGTTAGATGAGAAGATTGATACCACTCAGACATCAGAATGGCATGGATCTTCTCATATAACTCTCAGCAAGAAGGCGAATAAGTACCAAAACTATTCTTTTAAACACTACAAGTTATGAGCTGTTTGAGAACTGCTACTGCACTGAAACCATATCTCTCTCTCTCTCTCTCTCCTTCAGTGATCTCTCGCGGAAGACGAAGTGTGGATTAATTGCGGTAAGTTTATTGTTCCTCCCTCCAGATGGGAACGCAATGTCTTCAGACCACTTAGTTACATAACAAACCTGAGACGAGCAACGTGCTTTCCTTGACTTAACAGTGTTCTGTGATTGTGAAAGACGTTGACGAAAGCTGCTTTCACAGGATGCATCCATTGTGCTACTTCATAGCTTGAAGGGTATCTTGTGACAGCATCACAATCATCCATAAATTGACTGTGCCTGTAGCAGTCAGGTATAACAATAGGCGTGTTTGAGTAGAGCATATAGACGAGCACAGGTGAGGCTGATCTCTGTCTGTCTTTACCTCTGGGACCTCAGTGTGTCTATAAAACATGGGGAGGAGAATGAGGGGAACATGACTCAGGTAAATGAAGATGGAGAGCTGCTGCAGGAACGTGACTCGGGCATCTTATTGTGTCTGTGACGATAGATAAGATGATGGATATTTAATAGCCACTGACTCAGTATGACAAGGCTGTATTCTGTTTTTTGTGTATAAAGTTCCACAAAGAAAGTTCTCTTTGCACAAAACAACCACTTATAGAGTGTGATGAATCAGTATCTGTAATAACCGGTTTTCCCACCAAGTCCAGGGTGATAATCCCTAAATCTTGTCTTTCTTCCCCAACAGTGAACGCCCCACGGCCAACACGAACAGAAGATTGTGTTTACGCCAACGACAACTGCAAAGATCCAATGTACCCAAAAGAAATGTCAGTTTTATTTAGGAATATCTCTGTTTTGTTGTTACCAAAGTTGCATAGAGTCTGACAAACTGTTTCCGCTGAATAAATCTGAATAGTATGCTGCAACGATTATTTTCATTGTTGATTAATCTGTCGATTGTTTTATAGATTAATCAGTTAGTTGTTTGGTTTATAAAATGTCAGAAAATGGTTAAAAATGTCGATCAGTGTTTCCCGAAGCCCAAGATGACGACCTCAAATGTCTTGTTTTGTCCACAACTCAAAGATATTCAGTTTACTGTCATAGAGGAGTAAAAAAAAACCTGAAAATATTCACATTAAGAAGCTGAATCAGAGAATTTTTACATTTTTTTTTCTTAAAAAAATGACTTAAATTTATTAATTGATTATCAAAATAGTTGGCCATTAATTTAATAGTTGACAACTAATTGATTAATCGTTGCAGCTCTATTAAAAAACAAAAGTTAAAACACTGAATTAAAACAATAAAATATATAAAAGATGTCTTTTTTAATAAATAAATGTGGGCATATTCTCCATATTGCCACTTGCTGTTCTGTTATTCCTCATGTTTAATCAATGCAGTTGTGACTTTCATAATGACTTGATGTAACCTCCACATGTAATGACGTTTAGTAAAAATGAAAAAGAAGCAGAAAAAGCAACTTTACAGTGAACCTCCCACGTGGATGTATCATGGCAACAGTCATTCAGAGACTAAATCAATTTAAAGTAGGACTTACCCAAGTAGAAGACCTCCGCACGGCGGCCGTCTGACGTGTCTCTGGTTGGTGACCCAGAAGAGGGTCAGATGAAAGTGGGGCAGCAGGTATCCATCTCGCTAGCCTGGAGACATGCATGGCAGCTCCTGTGGATGATACATCTGATCAGATTGCTGGAGATAGATTCAGTGTTACCTCTGCCCTCATTGGATTTGTTTCCTCTTCGTTGACAGACGACAACAATAAAGCACATCCCTACAACATTACAACACCGTGTGCTGTCAATCATCTTGTGTGGGCTTTCTTTACAGTGTTTTGTTCAGGTGTGAACGATTCGATACTTGAGCTATATTAAGTCCTCCATAAATACTCCAGAAACTAATCCACAGGAGGAACTTCCTGAAATAGGTCTTACTGTTGTGACTTTCACTGACCTTAAACGCTGTAACTGACCTGAGTGACTCTGCTTGAGCTCATTGCTCATGTTTTATACATTCCAGGCTAGTAATGATGATGAAGACCACTCTATTAAGGCTGTCCCCTTTCAGTCAATTAGACGACTAATCAGCCGTTTTGGTCTTAGTCGACGATTTCTTTAGTCAATTAGTCATTTTTATGCTTTTTTCATGCTGAATGCTGAATTTCTAAGAGACTTAAAGCGATTTAAAGTGGTGCTTTTGTGTGATTCTTTGTGGAAAAAAACAGTTTTACAGATCTGTCGATTAAATCAACTAATAAGTTAGTCGACAGAATCCTATGAATGTTAGTCGACTAAGAATTTCTTTGGTTGAGGACATAAATTATAAGCAAAAGAAAAAATCTTAACCTGCTTATTATTGAATCCTATAAAATACCAATGAATGATGTTTGCTTAAATCATGTTAATTCATAGTTTTGAAGTTTAGTTGCACACTGTATAATACAGTATATATAACACATACACATAGAAATGAGCTGAATATGTCCAACCCTTCTTCTTTAACAGATGTGCTTTTATGTGAGGCTTACTCTCAGAAGGACAAAGTAGAGCGGGATTGTACTTTTTGGAGTAGAAAAACGTGTCAGTACCTTACGACGCTGCAGTACCCTGTAAATCTGTACCTCAAACATTTGTACCTTCAGAAGTAAATTTAGTTTTCCATGTGGCCAAATGTAAATTGGTTAGTTATGAATTATGTAATCATTAAATTGCTATGAAATAAAATGAAAGATGTAAATCAGTGTTCAAAATCACTGTTGCTGAATCAGGGATTTATAAGCGTGAATATTATTAAGATACAGTATTAACGAAGCACTGTATGAAAATTAACTTAATAAACTTATAGTATATTCTAAACATTGTTAAAATAATATACATGTATATATGTATTGTTTAATGATTCATAATCAAAGGAAAAAGGAAGGCAATGCATTTAATACCTTACTGCAGCAGCAGGTTTAACCTTAGCAATAGAAAATAAACTCCCAGAGTGTCTTCAGGTCTACAGATTTACTGGAGTCTGGGGACTATTAACAGAGCTATGTCCCCTAAAATAGGGGATAACTTTTTTACACTTTCGTGGTGAAGATATTCAGCTAAATAAGGTGTTAGTAAACCAAAAACGCTTTCATAAATCAGAGCATGTCAGGTTAAGGAAGATGAGCAGTGATGGGTGGGGACTTTGCAAATCTCAGTACTCTGTATCCAAAGCATGTAGGAACTGAGGAGATGCATGTATTTAACATGTAGCACAGCCATAAAGTCAAAACACGCCTTTTTATGGCCAAGAAAGTCAAAGGCATTTTTTTTTTATTTTATTTAAAATTGTATGATCAATCGATTTTGATTTCTTTATATGAGAAATCTATTTTACAAAGATCATTTTGAAGACCAGGATATTGAATACAAACCATAATGGACTCATATCTTTATTACCTGCTCAAATGGCTACAGGGAATTCCTGTTCACAACATGTACAGAATTCCCAGTTTTAATCTCATTGTATCCTGCCGAGCGTGTTGCACACATGAATGTGATAGCTTGTTGCAGTGTGTGACAAAGAGAGCTGTTGACAATAGGTCTCCTCTGTGTTTGTCTTCAGCGCTACATGTCCCAGTTTGAACATGCAAAATTGTCACGTGAAATGTATCCACCTGAGTGTTGAGAAGCTTGTGTCCGCCACATGTGGGAACGAAATGTTCCTGAACACACGAAAGTCCACTTCTGGGATTTTTTGGCTATCCTGAATGTATACAGGGTGAAATATCATACTGGATATTGTACAGTATAGAAGTAATCTAAACTGAAAAGATTGCATTGTACTAAGATCTGAAAAAAATGATAACAAGAAAATGCAAATACAGAAGCAGCTGAGTGAAATGGGATAAAGTGCATGTTGGTTTGATAAACATTGCCTGAGCTGTAATCCGGTGTGCAGATACTCTCTCTTCTTTTCTAGTTAAAGTGGGATGAAGCCCACAGTTAAGTTACAGTATAGAGCAAACTGTTACAGTGGATCAATAGTGGAGAAACGGACCTGACACACTCAGAAATCAAGGCAATAGTTGTACTATTATTGTACTAAAGAGACAAAGATGGACCTCAAATGGTTTTCTCCACCGCTTTGGTTGAGTGATCAAGAATCTCTGCTGGTATTTAAATGCACACTGCGTCTTCTCTGTCTATATTTTATTTCTATCTTTCCCATTTCTTCTTGTGTT
The DNA here is from genome assembly GCA_916701665.1 of Sebastiscus tertius. Classification (NCBI taxonomy): domain Eukaryota; kingdom Metazoa; phylum Chordata; class Actinopteri; order Perciformes; family Sebastidae; genus Sebastiscus; species Sebastiscus tertius. The sequence goes on along the minus strand of CAKAOH010041946.1, from coordinate 5,015 downwards.
TTGAAAAGTGCTTTAGAAAAAAGGTTTGCTTATTAGTAATTCATTGTTTGATGGCTTCAAACTGCTCTGACGTTTTGTTTGATGTGTGATCTTTTATATGACTCTCATTGGTGATTTTTACATGAGATTTTCTTGTTTTTATTGCTGATCTTTTTATATTTATTTTGTGCCGTTACTGAAAGAAGAAAAGTTTAATCTCAGCGAGACATGCCTAGTTATAAAAGCTTTCATTCTAAATTCAATACAAAAACAAATTACAGCCAAAACATTAACAATATGAAAACCACAGGACATTTTTTATTTTTTTTTTATCATGGCACAATAAGGGCAGCTATTATGCAATAATGACAGAACATTTGCAAGAAAAATGACATCAATCCAGGAAGGATGTAGCAGCGGGGGCTGGGTTCAATTCACCTTCCAGTCACTCAGCGTGAGATCATAATACCTTACAGACGGGAAATCTGCTCCATAAACTGGGAAGTCAGCTTTATTAAAGAAATACAGATATTTAGAGAAACATCCCTTCTGTTTGTCGGCTTGTGTTTTCACATTCAAACAAAGACTTACAGGAATAAAATATTCCGGTAACATGGAGGAAGTGCAGTTTGAGTGTAAATGGGTGGAGGATTGAAAGGGCCCCCACCTCCGCCTATAGACCACACACTTTGTTTCCTTCTCATGATGGCAGGAAGCCCACGGGCATCTACCTGTCCTCATTTAGGACGTCCTGATTGGTTCCCATAAAGTTGATCTACAGCACTCAGCAAGCAGAGATTTCAGAAGAGCTGCTGGGAGCAGAACCGACGTATGGATGTAACGCACTGAAGCACTGACAACTACAATGGATAAGATGTGGATGTTTTATTCAGCAGTCGTCCTATTGTCTGTCATACAGGTAATTATACTTTTTTTTTAACTCAGTTTATTTTTTTGCTTTAACTTCATCATTCATTATTTAATATAAATATATATAGTATATATTATATATTTTGTAATAGTTTCTAACTAATATATTTTGTCTTCTTTTAGACACAACATGTTTTGGCTACAGGTGAGTGTTCTGTTGATGCTACACTGACAGTGATTTCTAGATGATTACAATTCGTTTCCATCACTGATATGGAAGAGAGATACTGATATGAATGTTTATATTTATTAGGTTTCACAGTGAATCTTCATATCTATATAGTTCATCTTTACTTTTCTATATTAGATAATGTATAACATCATATTGTCTTAACTGTGGCCTCAAAGTAATAATAATAATTAATATATAATAATATATAATAATCTAATAAATAATAAAACGCACCAAGAAATGTTTTTTTTTATCAAATCCATCTTAGAAATTAATAAAAAATTAAAAGTCACTAAAATCCACTAAGAATATTGACCCCTATTAGTTTAAAATTACAGTTATTAACCAAAAAGACAAATTAAAGAAAATATGATAGCAAAGGAAGAAAGAAATGCAGCTGCTTAAAAGTAATTGTTCTGGCAATTTATAAATGCTGAATATTAAGATTATGTGTATCTTGATGAGCCAGTAGGTGGATTTGATTTTATTATTATTGTCTCATGCATAAATAATACGCGCAGCCCAAACAGGCTTACACGACACCATTATTTAGAAAATAAAGAAAAGAAAAAGGCAGAAGTGGTCTTGAGCGATATGGAGGAAATCAAATATCACAATGTTTTTTAATAAATACCTTGATATTGATATTACGACGATATTTTGGGGTTGACCATTGGTGCTTTTACAAAATATTTACACAATGAGATTTTTGATAAATAATCATTAGTAATGTGGATATAATGACTAAGTGGGTAAATAATAGTAGTAGTAAAAATAGAACAGCTAGAACAGTTTGGTAAATTCAGAAAATGACGTCACTTTACTGTAATGCAGCCTTTAAAACCAGGAGGAGACAACACTTATAATATAATAATATACAAAATCTAATCTCATACCACGATATCAATCCAACATTGATATATTGCCCAGCCCTACTTGAGCGGTTTACCTCCAAAATACAAACACACTGATGGTAACTGAAAGCTGGATTAGATGGATTGAAGGTTTGATAATTGAAAATGGTAATAGCTGCTGGCCACCAGTAGAGGGCCACCGCCTTGTGAATAAAAGACATCCTATTTACCAGTCAGTGCAACCCTTTTCTTTCTTTTTACAAAACAACAAACAATTCTTGATGTTACTGAAGTTAGTCTATGGAATCATATTTTAGTGTTGTTCTGAATACCAGTTTCTGGGCTTCGAAGCATCGGTGAGAGATATTCGAAGCTATTCGAAGCTCTGTCTGTCTCCATCTCCGCCGTTCAGTGCTGCTGCCGCACCACTGTACACACACGCACATCTGCATACAACAAACAGCATATCCGTCTGAGAATAACTAATAATAATGAATGTTGAATATTAATAATGAATAATGTTGATTGATTATTCCTTATTGTATGAGCTATTTTGGGATTGCTACATTATCATTACTTGCTTAAAATAACAAAAAATAAAAAAAACACAAAGCATTCAAATAGCGATGTGGAGGTTGATTACCATGGCGACATTCGAAGCTTCGAAGCATTCAAGTCAGCCCTATTTTGTGCCTCAATTCTGACCTCGCAACAGGACATTTTGAGTACAAAAAAATATATTTTGCAAGCACATACATTATATTTTATAACATAATAATTTGCTCAAAATGTGCTCATAATTGAGGCACAAATATAATTCTCTCTATATCTATCTTCTATATATATAATAATAATAATAATAATAATAATAATTAGTGTCATTTTTTCCCTCATGAAAAAAAAATCACTAATAAAATTAAACTAAAAATCATTATTATTTTACCCTTTTAATCTCAAATATGACAGTTATATCCCGCAGGTAAAAATCTTCTTCTCTTTTTTTTCAGGATGTAATATTGTGTCAGTGACGTCTCCCTCAGCATCAGCACTGAACATAGAGTGGAGCAGCTATGCTGGAGCTACAGTTTATTCATTGGATTTGAAAGTTGTGGGCTCCACTAGTGTCGCCACAGTGATGTTGATGACGCCTGCACCCAGCATACAGAGGCTGGTTCGAGGGTTAAGACCCGGGTCTGTTTATCAAATCACATTGAAGGTCCTTCAATATTACACTTTGGTGTGCACAGATGTTAAATTATCCATGACAGGTAATTACACCATTTTTTAAACCTTGCCAGTTCAATAAAACAGAAGAATCCTTGTGTTGAAACATGTTGAATTTTTCATCTTACTTTCCCACAGTGCCTGCCACATCTCAGATCATCTTTTCCAAAGCTATTTCCAGTACATCTATAAGGTTTAGGTGGTCCAACGTGACAGGAGCGGACAGCTACATCTTGTTTGTGGAAAGGCTGTTAGGTTCTGCAGAAAAATACAACCAAACCTTCACGACCCTGGGTGGGCAAGTGGACGGCCTGACTCCTTCTACACCTTACAACTGTTTCGTTTTCTCATCAAACTTTGCCGGAAGAGGTGCCCAAAGTAGTGTAAGGACAATCACAACATGTAAGTGTATTGTTGATTCAGAGGGCATCATTTATGTAATGCAGAATAAGAAGTTTGATACTAAAAACTACTTAACAGCTGGTTAACTAAAGGGATTTCCACTCTAATGAACAATTATATAACAAACATGACAAATGTCAGCATTTAAAAGAAAAAAAGAAGATCTGTTTCATCAGACAGGTGATCAGAGAGGGGAGAGGACAAGAGATGGGGAGACAGTCAGCTGCAGCTGGACTCCTGGTGGGCTCTTTCACTGTCACTATAGCCAGCGCTGCAGTAGCGTTACTGTTCTTTCAGCGTCACTTTATGAAGTTGGATGTTTTGTCCTTAGTTTTAATATTGTAAAGCTCATCTTTACATCCAGGAGCAATACAATAGTGCCCCTTCTTTTGTTTTCTTCTGTCCTGTGTCTCCTCAGTCTCCGTCTTTCACGGTCTCTACCGTTGTATCTGTGTAACTCAGCCAAGGCCAACCAACCTCGTGACGTCACAGGCTAGAGCGCTGCAACATGGCCGCGCTCTCGCCATGAAAAATTTAACGGATCTTCTTTTTTCTCTTAAATGCTGTCATTTGTCATGTTTGTTATATAATTGTTCACTAGAGTGGAACTCTCTTTAGGAAACCAGCTTAACTTGGTTGAACTTTTCATTTCCACTTTAAATAACACCTGTATTTTCTCTTGGAAGTGGTGCCGCCACCAACCGGTGTGACTGTTACATCGACGGGAAAGAGCACAGCCCGGGTAACGTGGAACTCTGTGAGTAGAGTCCTGCTCTATCAAGTGGCCGTGAGTGACAATGACAAACCCAACAACGCCCCGGTCATCAGAAGCACTTCGAAGACGTTCATGGACATCAGTAACCTGGAGCCCTGCTCTACATACATAGTGGGAGTTTCATCAGTCAACTTCTTCTTAGATCCTGGGGAGGCCTTTAATGTTACACACAATACCTCCAGTGAGTATTTTACAATTCATTTTTCTGAATGGATACACTCATTGGCCTTACTTCCTCCATGTCTGGGGTCCCACAGACCTCCACTACTGCATGACGTGTGAAAATTATAATCACTAATGCTAAATCAACCAATATTTAGAAAAGTATTGAAGCGATGATTATTCCGTTTGCCACAAAGTGAGCTTGCAAATCAGATGAAGGTGACAAAATATGGAAATCACCATAACGCATTGTTAATACAACAACTATGTCATGTGTTATATGTCCTATGGGCTATGCATAGGGCTGAACGATTTGGAAAAACTATCAAATTTTGATTATTTTAACTGATATTGCAATTGCGAAATGATTTGCGATATTAGAAGGAATGATTATTTTTACATCAATATTTTCATTTTCATTGAAAGACTAATTAAAATGATTATGCTGTGATTTTTGCGGGGATCTGTACCAAACAAAGATTGCGATTGCGATTGCGATTGCGATTGCGATAACATT
>CAKAOH010041945.1:6305-23733 GCA_916701665.1 Sebastiscus tertius | reverse complement strand
TTCATTCTAACTTTTTAGTTTTGGTAGTTTACAGCGATTAGACACACTCTCTCCCCCTCATTATCACTCAACTTCACTGCAGCAGTGTGTGTGTGTGTGTGTGTGTGTGTGTGTGTAAGTGTGTGTGTGTGTGTTACTAAACCCCGGGGCGACACTAAACTGAAACACCAAACTCAGCGGAATTATAAAAACGCCTCTTGATCTCATTACCAGACACTCTTAGTTCGGCAAATTTTCCACTCGGAGGACCAAACGGGATCCAGAAAACACGGCGGGTGACAAAAGCTGCTGCGCCTAATCAGCTTTAGGACGTGCACACACACACACACACACACACACACACACACACACACACACACACAAACCCTACCTTTGATTATTCCAACAAATGTAGCTGGAATAAATGCAGGAATGTGTGTTTCTCCTGTAATTGTATTTGTCTGACCTCCAGTTTATATCTGGACAGAAGGTCAGTGGTGCTTCAACACCTGTCAGCTTCAACTGTGGTCATAATGTATCACACACACACACACACACACACACACACACACACACACACACACACACACACACACACACACACACACACACACACACACAGCTGCAGCCAAGGTGATGGCGCCATCGCTGCAGTCAGAGGATAAAACCTTCAGTTGAATTTACAGCTCACCAAACCTCACCTTCACTCACCTTCACACAAACACACACACTGGGCCTCTTATACATACTAGGGTTGGGACGATCCACGTATCTCCTGATTTGATACTATCACGATACTTGGGTGCCGATTCGATATGTATTGTGATTTTTAAGTATTGTGATTTGATATTGTTGTAATTTTTGTTAACTTTTTTAACACTAGGCCATGGGAAAAAGTTGACACTTCTAGGGACTTTTACTTTGGAAAATATCTAAATGAATCCAGTAAAAATGTTTGATTTTCAGCATGTATGTAGTCAGAGATGTCATGAAGTCAAATATATCAGTCATTGTCAGGAATTATTTATTATATTCTTTCCAGCAACCCAAAAATCAAAGAACAAAGACATTTCCCTCACAAATTAGTGGTATTTTCTTTTAAATATATAAGGGACATGTAATGTTTTATACTTCTGGTGAACATAATCCAATCAATCTTATTTCTAGATATATGTATTTTGTATATACAGTTCCCTTTGTTAACACCTTATTTTGAAAACCAGACGTAGTCACATGTGTATACTTCCTCTAACTTCTCCAAGGTCGTCTCTAGCTCTCCCGTCAGCTCTGTTCTCTTTATACATCCATGGTCAGCTCCATCGGGGCCGTTTGAATGCATTTAACATAAATGTCAGTATATAGGTGCTCTACAGTTGTAGCGTCGGCCCACTTGACCACAGAGATAAGAGTGACGGCTGGCTTGACCCCACGTTACCGTTACGATAACGTGTCATGTCCGTGCCAGAGTTAGCATGCAGCTTTTACAGTATGTGTATTGTTTACCACTTTGGATTTAAAATGTGAGTGTACAAGTCGTATCAACACAGACCCTCCGCCTTTTTCTGTTTCCTCATTTCAGCTCGCGGCGGTTTGTTTTGGTTGACGGATATGGAACGGATATGGCGTCACGATCCTCAGACTACATTGTAGATGTAGAAGACCTATTTTTCGAAACTTGACATCACTGTATAAAATGACCTGTGGTGACCTCTAGGATAATCACAGCCTCATAAAACTTTACAGCCACAAATTAGAGACCTAGAGCATTCAGAGGACAGATGGCTTTCCTAGCTAGATTGACAATAAGGGGGTTTCTGAGAAGTTTACACAACAGAAGTGCTCGCCATCCAATCACAGAAAAATGCAATTCTTGCAGAGATCTCTAAATATCCAAAGTTTTTGACACCAAATCACAGCATGGCTTTTTCTGTGGTGTTCCTCAAGGTCTTGGTGTCTTAATGTGGTATTCTGGAGGGATTATTGATCATTTTTATTAATTCTCCAGTGGTCAAAAATGGTTAAATTTAGCACCAAATCTGTGTAGCAAATGGTATCAACCTATGAGACATAATAGAGCATGGGAATGACCATCATATACTTCTGTCATAATGTTCTAAGCTCTTATACACTTTCACAATTTATTTCAATTAATTAATTCATGTTTATTCCTTATTAATGACTAAAACAACTTGACACAGTGCTGACCTGCATGTCAAATTAATCTTCAGGTTCCCAGCTTTCAGATGATGTACACCACTTCTACGTGGCATCTACTGTTGACCTGCTATCTCCCCCTAAAGACCCCTTGTACCCCCCTAAAAAAGACAAAATCAGGTCTTTTGAGGGTCTCAGAGGGTTAAACCAGCAGAGCCTCAGCCAGACAGAAAAAGATGCATTTCTTGTGTATAAATGATCACAAGCATGTTTAATGCTCCAGATCTCTGACTCAGCAGGTCTTATGTTTTAGTTAATCTCCAGCCTACCTGCCTGTTAGGAAGGTTTGGGGGGTTTAAGCTCAGATGAGTCCCCCCCCCCGGGTGGTTTGGGGTCGAGGGGTGTTTGTTAATTACCACGGGGAGTCCCTGACGAGACACAAACTGGGGATAAAGCGTCTACGTTTGGGAGGAGATCATCAGCAGTTTGTTATCGTAGCATTTCTTAATCCCATGTTCAGCGTCTTCCTGAAGCTCACAGGGAATAAACACTAAATATAAACACTTCCAACAACAACTGCACGCCAGACAAACAAAAATATATAAAAACAGCAACAGACACCGATTTACACTGAACTGGTAATACAATGCAATTACATTTAAACCTCTGAGACTCTGTTGGACTGACTAGATCAGCCATTTGAAGACTTTTTACATATGTAATCACAAAAAGACCAAAAAGAAACACTTAATCTGTTGTGTTACTGTAACCATGGAGACAGCTGTAGCCTCAGCATGTTTAGACAACATGGGAATAAAAAACAAACGAAAGTGAGACTAAAATATCACAATCTGAACAATAATCAACTGACTAAAATGTGATTAAACTAATAATCAAAAGACAGATCTTGTATCAAAAATATTTACCATTTTATTTAACCCTTTGAACACAATGCAATGGTCCGCCAGTGCCTACATTGGTATTTTTGGAATATTTTCAAATGCTAAATGCTACAAGCTAAACTTAAAGGTTACGTAAGTCAATATACCATAGTAATTGATACATGTATTGAAATTGGACACAAATGATTCTGAATCAACAAAATATTTATCAACAAAACTAAATCTTTTTAGTTTTTGAAATATGCTCATTTTTACGAGCAGAGTGCAAAGGCATTGACAGTTTTATTACGTCACATGCGGTAATGACGTCATCACAAGCGCACTATGGAGGACAGAACCGGCCAAAATAAAAAATAAAAAATTAATTTCTCGATAAATAAATAAATATGTAATTCAATTTAGCAAAAATATTAAAAATAAATGTAGTCATTAATTAATTGATAAAATGTGACATAAATTGATATATTTCTGTTTTAATTTGCTTCTTTATTTATTTATCTTTGTATTAATTCCCTTATTTATTTACTCTTCTGTTTAATGTTTTTCTTTTATTTATTTATTTATTTCTACATATATTTCTTTATTTATATAAATATATAAACAGACCCTCGCAGCTAACAGACCCTCGCAGCTCGCTTAGCAGCTGCCGTCTACAGCGCTCTCCCTCAATACTGGACTAATTTCAGAAATTGTTGTCCCCATGGGAAAAATACTTAAGTTACCCTTATAGAGTGTGTTTGTAATGAATCGCTGATCTTCTTCCTGTTGTTTCCCTCCAGTCTCTCCCCTTGTTCCTCTCCTCTCTGTGTGTTTATGAATCAGACTCATAAAGCCCCAAGATGAGAGCGAATGTTTGCTCGACGCATTAAATTCCCGCCACTCTGGAGAATTCACGTCTTTACATTCATTTGTTTGCAGTTATGCCAGCTGTAAAACTCGCCTCACATTCTGTCTCCCTGTTGATCCGTCATTGCACAAGAAAACTGTAAACACAACTATAGTCAAAGTGGGTCTGTAATGATGTTTACCTTCCTTTTCTCTTCACAATCAGTCTGATTGATTTCTTTTTTTCTGTGATGGACAAACCTACAGAAAACTTTTAGGTTTGTATATTTCGTGGTAAAACACTGTCTCACTTTGTGTCATTATCATAAATCACACCATCTTCATGAGTCACACAATGTGTCTGTGAGTCATTCGTGATATTTATAAACTCTTTGATTGCGAATTTTCGCCTCGCTTTACTCGCACAACTTGAAACACCGGTATCATTTGTGTTCATTTGGTGGTAGACCCTGGACAGGAACTTTTCTTTCCTCCATTTTCTCCATCAACCATGGACGAAATAACCACTGTTGCTGTTTTGTACATGCTGTGGAAGTACCAGATATGTCAGAAAACCAAACTCTGTCGTGTCTGGGTTCAAAACATCACTTGGCAGTGAGCTGTATTCGCATACAGTGCCATTGCACTGACTGTATCTAGCAAGCCACATGTCGCTCCTGCAGTATGAACCCAAAATAAACAGATTGTGCTGTGATTTAATTGCAACAAACAGATCAATATGATGCCGAAACAACATAATGATGTTAATTTGTAAAAAGCTGCTCCATCAACACGTAACATAAAGTTATCTAGGAATAAATACAGCAGCGACGTTGTTGTAAATGGATCAAAAGGATGCTGAAATGGGCGCAACGGTAGCTCACTTGGTAGAGCGGGCGCCCAAGGCTGAGTCCTTACCGCAGTGGCCTGGGTTTGAATCCAACCTGCGGCCCTTTGCTACATGTCGCCCCCCTCTCCCACCCCGTATCCAGTCTATCCACTGTCCTATCAAATTAAGGCCAAAAACTTAAAAAAAAAAAAAAAAGGCTAATGCAACTGCTCCATCTACACTCAACATAACGCCATCTAGGCATAAATACGGCAGCAACGTTGTTGTAAACGGATCAACAGTATGCTGAAATAACAACATAATGATGCCGATTTGTAAAAAGTCTGAATTCATGCTTTGTCAGGTCTGTTACCAAGATGACAAGCAAACAACTTTTAAAATGCTTGTTTTTTGAATGGAGTTTGCATCAATCAGTGCCAGACTATACTCACATTGTAGCTTTTTTTTCAGATACAAGATTTATTTCCTCCTTTTCTGATTCAACAACATCAGACACGACAAGAGGACAATCTCAACGCTGATGGGCTTTCACATCACCATGTCACGCAAATTTTTTGCTTTAGTTGAAATATTTCAACTCCAAAATTTTGCGTGTACGCCATAGCGAAAAGTTCGCTTCGAGCTTGGTGTGAACATACCGTCAGACTGTGGCTGTAATTGAATCTTCTTTATCATTACTGTATATTTGTTTTAGTCTCACATGTTGTTAGTGAAGCCTTCAGTGAGTTTGGTCGGCACTGAACAGTTTCTATTTTTAACACGTACAGTAAATGGCGAGACTCTAAAATCTGATCACACCATGAAAGGAAAGTTTGGAGAAAGGAGACGAGCGACGGGGAAGTTTGGGGACCTCCTGAGGGAATCAGTCTGGAATATGAATGCGGAGCCGAGTATGAATGTGGAGAACAGAACAAATAAAGGTTAAAGATTAAAAAAGAGAAGATAAATAATCAGACGTCATTCTTCTCCCCTTCACTCAGAGTAAAGAAAACCCCCGAGGCTCGGAGCCGACGCCAGCCGCCGTCATTAAGACAGAAAGACAGAAAGAAGCTTGTTTTGTTGTTGTTTTCACATTTTTTTGCCTCCTGCTGCTTATTGGTTAGAGCGGAGGAGGAAGAGGAGCGAGGAGGAGCGAGGAGGGACAAACACAAACAAAGAGACAAACATCAACACTGTCGACCTCAAGGGAGCTACAGCACTCACTAACGAGCTGTGACAGAAAGAGGAGGAGAGGAGGAGGAGGAGAGGAGCGGAGAGGAGAGGAGAAATGAGGAGAGGAGAGGAGAGGAAAGGAGGAGGAGAGGAGAGGAGATGAGAGGAGAGGATAGGAGGGGAGAAATGAGGAGAGGAGAGGAGAGGAGGGGAGAGGAGGGGATAGGAAGGGATAGGAGAGAAGACGAGAGGGGAGAGGATGGAGGAGAGAAGGAGAGGAGAGGAGAGGACAGGAGGAGGAGAGTAGGAGAGGAGAACAGCTGCCTCCCTCAGAAAGACAGAAGAGCCGCTGTGACTCACCTTCGTCCTCGTCGTTGGCGGTGACGGTGATGAGGACAAAGCCAACTTCCTTGTCTTCCTCCACGCTAACCTCGTACACCGGCCGGGCGAACGCTGGGGCGTTGTCGTTGACGTCGGTAATGAAGATCCTGACGTACGCCGTGTCTGAGAGACGAACAGAGAGACTCATGATGAACACAACATCAACACAGGAAGCAGCTCTCGTCACTGTTAGTTGAAAAAGTTACCATTAACCAATGGGAGGAGTAGACGGCTGGCTAATATTAGTTAGCTAGCTTGCCCGGAGACTGACATGCTAGCTAGCTAACGTCTGCTCTCCTCCCGGTGAAGTAGTCTCCTAGCAGCGAGGAGTGAGGCAGAGGGACCGTGACCCAGCGCTGTCCGCTGTTGGGCTCATTTTCTGTAGCATGGTGGAATTAGCAAGGTAGCTAGCTAACTAGCTAGTCTCTAAATGAGTAAAATTGAACTTAACTTAATATTTCATCCACACACTCTTGTCACAGCGTAGGAAAGCACAGTGCTATCGCCAGATGAGTGACAACTTTGTTTGGCTCTTTTTCTACGTTGCATGACAGCATGGTGGAATTAGCAAGCTAACCTAGCTAAGTAGCCAGCCGTCCGACCAGCAACGGCAGCGCTGTAAAGATAAATTGAAGTCGTATAAATCTATAGTTAACTATCCTTCAGTAAAGTCAGTCAAAAAGAGAGTCGTACTATATCGACGAAGAGTTTCAGAGATGGAGAGAAAGGGTTGCTAATAGTTATAATATATTAATAGTAACTGTTAGCAGAAAGCTAAATATTAGCAACATTTACTCTCCATCTCTGAAACGTTTCTCCGATATTGTAGCTCGCTAAAGCCTCAAATCACAGTTTGTCATCTCAAATGTATGTGATATCTGGATTCTGGCACCCAACAACACAACAAGATGACATTTTAGATGTGTAACTTTAGTCCACTGCTAGTGTTAGCCTCCAGTCTTTCCTTTGTTTAGCCTCCAACACCGTGACGTAATCATGACGTTGACACAAAAAGGGTCTATAGATGGTCATTTTGAGGGTGAAGAAAAGGTTTTGCACTTTTTTAATAAAAAATGTACATAAATGTTTTTATTGTTCACAGTATTTCCTCATTATGAGCTTGTTCTGAGTCCAAATATGGTCTTTTGCCCCTCAGAGAGACTTAAAGAAACTCTTCCAATTTTTCATTTACTTTGACAGATTCTTTTCTTTTAGTGGCGGCAGAATAATGACAGAATCAGACAGTGGTTTTGTGACTGTGTGTTACCAGTGTTGGGTTGTCCCTGCTGGCCCGGTCTGGCCGACTCGGAGCCGTCCTGCGACTGGACCTCGATCAGGTAGGAGGCTTTCTGCTCGCGGTCGAAGGAGGCTCGAGTGACGATCACGCCGCTGCGCGAGTCGATGCTGAAGAACTGCGAGTCCCCACTCTCGTCCTTCAGGATCACATAGTGGACCTGAAGAAGAAGAAGAAGACGAATGGAGCTGAAGCAGAAGAAGAAGAAGAAGAGGAAGATAATCATGTTTAGGTGTTCCTCACCATCCCGTGCAGACCAGAGTCCAGGTCTGTGGCCGACACCTGAGCCACCGACGTGCCGATCTCAGCTCCTTCGGGGACCGTGGCCTCATAGGTGGACGACAGGAAGAAGGGGACGTTGTCGTTCACGTCTGACGAAGGGAAAGGAAAAAAACATTTCTGTCTAAATTTATCTTTTTGTTGTTGCGGGATCTGGCAGGAGAACACATACAGTCTGTCACGTCCATGAAAGCTGATTAAATTGGATTAAAAACTGACAGAGAAAGACAGAAACAAACAAAGAAAAAAGAAACGGAGAAAGAAAGCAGATAGAAGACAGAAGAAAGTTTGTGGTTTTTACACCAGTAAAGAAGATTAAAAAGTGAAGAAAACAGAAACAGACAAAAAGAGAAACGGTCAGAGAGCCGTCAGGAAGTGAAGTTGGACTCCCCTCGCTAATGAAAACCGACTTATTAGTGAGGAATTATCCTCCAAACACCGTGAAGCGTCCACAAAGCAGCTTGTCAGCTCGCTTTCAAGCTCCGCTAAGCCAATTACAGCGTCCGATGTGGGTTTGTTCAAAGCCAATCAAAGTCAGGAAGTGTTTTCTCCTCTTCCCTTCTCTCTACCCGCCTACAGACGCTGACTGGGAAATGAGTCACTGTTGAAAGTGAGGCGGCGTGGAGCTCACGCCACCAGTCGCTGCTGCTCTTTGAGACAACCAGCGATGCGAACTACACTTCATTATTCTTCGCCATCATTCTCTTTGTCATCCTCCAGCAGCGTCGCTCATTATAGTTGGTCGCTGCCTGATGGCTTCTTTCCCTCCGCTGGTCACATCTGAACCACGACTTTATTTCATGACAGTAAATGAGCTCCTAATTTTAAAAGAAAGGTGATTTGTGTGTTTTGATTTTATCTGCTGTTACTCTATGAGTTAATATGAAGAGTTAAATATTCAGACTAAGGCTGTCAATCGATTAAAATAGTTAATCATGATTAATCACAATTTCATAATAATCACATTTTAATCTGTTCAAAATGTACCTTAAAGGGAGATTTGTCAAGTATTTAATACTCTTATCAATATGGGAATGGACAAATATGCTGCTTTATTCATATGTATGTATATATTTATTATTGGAAATCAATTAACAACACAAAACAATGACAAATATTGTCCAGAAACCCTCACAGGTACTGCATTTAGCATAAAAAATATGCTCAAATCATAACATGGCAAACTGCAGCCCAACAGGCAACAACAGCTGTCAGTGTGTCAGTGTGCTGACTTGACTATGACTTGCCCCAAAATGCATGTGATTATCATGAAGTGGGCATGTCCCCATCTCACCTGTCACGTTGATGTAGACGGCGGTGAATGATGCGAGCGGCACGGCGGCGACGTTCTGCACTCGCACTCTGAGCGTGAAGAAGCGCGTGGTCTCGTAGTCCAGGTTCTCGGCCACCAGGATGGACGCCGAGCTGTCCGCCCGGTTCGGCTTGATGTAGAACCGCACCGGCATGTTGGTCTCCGGCACCTGACCCTCCTCCAGGTTGTAGGTGACCCGGGGGTCACCTAGCGGGGATGTCGCCTTGATGGTCTGACGGGGAGAGAGAGAGAGACAGAGTTGAGGTCATGATGTGTGATTGTGTGTTCACGGTGCAAATCAACAGGAAATGACACAGGGACAAATATTGGTGTCACGCACACCTGAAGACAGCCAAGCGGGCTGGCCAATGAGATCTCATAGACATGGTGACTTATATCGACACATATGAGTAACCATGGCGACATGATTTCAACTCTCTGAATATGAAATTTTTTTTGGACATTCTTTGGCCTTTTTCTGATTTTTTTTGGACATTTTTTCACACATTTTTTGGACAAATGTCAGACTTTTCTTCTGCTTTTCTTTTGCCAGTTTTTGGACATTCTTCAGCCTTTTTTTCCGGAATTACTTTGGACATTTTTCGGCCTTTTTTAGGACATTTTTGGACAAATGTCAAACTTTTCTTCTGCCTTTCTTTTGCCTTTTTTGGACATTCTTCAGCCTTTTTTTCCAGAATTACTTTGGACATTTTTCGGCCTTTTTTCAGACATTTTTTTGGACAAATGTCTGACTTTTCTTCTGCCTTCTTTTGGACATTTCTCAGCCTATTTTCAGAAAATTTTCAGCCTTTTTTTTCCAGACATTTTTCTCACAAAATTAAAAATGTTTCTCTGTGAGGATACAGCACTTCATCTCTGATCTATATTTCTGAGCGGCAAAGCAATAACAGCTTATTGCAGGAGCATCTTTTTAAATGTTGTTGGATTCTGGATTTTAATTATGGAGAATATAAACAGGAATCATCACTCAGACTGATTACAGAGAGATTATCAGATAGCTCATATACAACTGCAGCTCCTCAAACCTCTGTGTGGATTTCTCTTCGGCTTCACGTTTATATCTTTAATTCTACAAAGCAGATTTATCTCCACATGTGTAACAATAATTCCCACATCTCATTCCAAACCAGAGAATAAGACTCCCGTCCTGGTTCATGCTAACCTCACGTCAGCACGCAGCTGTTTGCTGTCGACAGCGAGGTCGTTCGTCTTCATAACGGTTTCGACGGCTTTACCGTCTCCCAGATCCATAAACCATAACACTCGCTAAAAATATGACACGCTAAGATACACAACTGCGTTACGAAGAATGCATCGTTCCAACGGTCAGAGCTGCTCTTCAGTCCTTCTATGGAAAAGGAGAAAAATCCAACACCTAAAAAGGTTTCTGCTCTGTTGATGCTCGTTGTGTGAATCTGTTGGAAAATATGTGTGTGTGTTGTTCTGACCTGTGCATCCAGAGCTTTTAAGACTCATGTTATTCTCCTGGCTGTAGTTTGAGCTGACCTTACAGAGTGTGTGTGTTTGGGAAGGAGTGTGTTTTCCACGGCTCAGTGATGCCACCTCACTTTATTGTACTGAGACTATATGACCTGTACTCTCTCTCTGGTTCCATATATCCCTTGACATTTTACTGATTCATGCCACTCCACTGCGACAGATTTTTAAATAAAACCTCTGTATTATTTGTCACATTAACCCTCCATGTATTATCACAATCCAGCCTGTTGATTCTCATTGTTTATTGTGGGTATTTTCCACCAGAGGCAACATGTCTCCTCACAGCAACACGCTGAGTGAGAAACGCTGTCCACAAGTTCAAACACTGAAACGCTCTCAGAGACGCCCCTCACTTCCATGTCTTTACTCGCCACTTAGCATGTTAGGAAGGCAACACTCATAAACACAGGGGGATACAAAGACACACCAACATCACAGTTCAGTCTATTCGTCCATTTTCTGCTGCTTATTCTGGCTGCTAGGCAGTAATCCAGACGTCCCTCTCCCCTACAACATTTTCCAGCTCTTCCCGAGGTGTTCCCAAACCACATAATCCCTCCAGCGTGTTGGGCTCATACTTGCCAACCTTGAGATCTTAAAAATAGGGAGGATTTCAAAACCAAAGCGGGGGGTCTGGTGCACACTTGCCAACCCTCCCGATTTTCCCGGGAGACTCACGTTTTTCAGTACCCTCTCCCGGGGTCACAATTGTCCCGTATTTCTCCCGATTTATGACAAATTTTCACACCTGTTTTTCCTTTTCGTTATCTTTTTTTCATCGCCAAAATGTTGTGTAATTTTGGAGCATTATTTAACCTCCTTCACGACAAGCTAGTATGACATGGTTGGTGCCAATGGAGTCCTCAGGTTTTCTAATTTCATATGATACCATCTTCCCTCCAGCTTTGCAGTAATGACAAGAAATAATGGTCTTTGTACAGGCTGTATTGAAATGACTTTCGTTGAAAACATGTCTGATGCAGTGGATTAACATGTCACACTTCCCAGATCTGACAGTACAATTTCTTCTCTTCTTCCCCCTGCTCTTCCTCCCTTCCTCTTCCTCCATCCTCTCTTTCTCTTTCCTCTCCTCTGCTGTGTTAATTGCACTGAGGAGGGAACTGTTGATTTAAATATAGCAGCGTTAATAAGGTTTGTTAATTACATTGTTAACGAGGTGGAGGGATGGAGACGCTGCAGAGCTGCTGCTGTGTGTGTGTGTGTGTGTGTGTGTTAAATCTCCATATCAATCCGCTGTAATCATCTCCTGCTTACGTAAAGTTATTTTATGTTTTGCTCACCACACGTTTAAGAACTTCTTCCCTGCTCAGTGACAGTTTGACTTTTGAAGTACGGAAGTTAAATGACAAATAAATCAACGTTGACTTGGGCTGTATTCGAGACTGCATTCTATACTAGTAGTACGTACTGATTTGGGCAAAATGTAGCATGCAGTATGCAAACAAAGGCAAAATCTACAGTATGTCAAAAGTACCCGGATGTTGTACTGATTTGAAAAAGAATCTCCAATATGCATTGACCAGTCTATTGTATCCCACAATGCAAAGTGCTGGAACGGTACAGTCTACGGTTACAACAACAACAGCAGCCAATCACTCGTTTTTACATTTTTCGTAGATATTTCATCACTAAATTCCCTTCTGAACATTTTTGAGGCGAGAAATCAACTGTGTAGGTTTTGTATATTGACAGTTTTTATGATATAAGAAAGCGAATCGAACATTTGCTCCAACGTTTTCGGAGTTTGGAAGTTTCTCAAACTGCCGTGACAGCTAGCTAGCGCCTGCCGGGGTCGATACCTTACCAGCCGGACAGTGACGCTCACAGACCGCTATGAACTGTCTGGAGCTCTCTAGAGACCGGTCTAAAGACAAGGCCACAGCTGTCGCTGGCGTGGAGGCATAAAAAGGCACAGTCATTTCCTAAAACAGCTGCTCACTGTAGCTTTAATCAAACCAACAGGAGGAAATAGTGCTTTTGTTGGGGACTATTTTCAGTGGCGGATTAATCCATATTTGGTGCTCTAGTGAGTATTTGTGGCAGGAGGACGGTGTATGTGTGATTGAGTCAAAATAAACTACAGGTAAATTGAGACACTTGAAGCCACCGTCCATCTTCTGCCTCCTCCTCCTCCCTTCTTCTCCTCCTCCCTCCCTCCATCACACAGCCTCTGTCAGGTTAAACACAGTCTTTAAGCGTCTGTTTTTCTGAGGTGATGAGAGTCCATTGTGATGCTCCGACAGCAGGTGTAATTATCTTTCTCTCTCCTGTCAATCATCTCAGACAGATGGAGCTGTGGGTGGGACAACCTCCAATCACCACCATCATCATCATCAGTCATCATCATTACCATCAGTCTTTCTGTCTTTTCAGTGATGAAAAGAAGGATTAAATAGAACAGGGACACGCTCAAACACACTCTCGTCCTACATCTGCTTGAAAACTGACTAACCTCCATGAAAATCGAGCAGCTCGAGGGAAAAGAAAACTCCTCCACCTTCTAAACCATCCGCACAGGAAAAGAGAGTAAATTAGGATGGAGGGATCAAAAGAAGAAACAAATCACCAGAGGTATGCAGGCAAGGTGGTTGGTTAGAGGGAGTCAGGTGAGACCGACTCGGGGTGCGTTTGTTGTTTGCTCGGCAGAAAATGTTTGGAAGTGCTTGGCTAAACGTGCTGACACCAAGAGAGAGTGGAAACGATGGATGGAGGACAGGGAGGAGAGAGGGATGAAGAGTGTTTCAAGCCTCCTCTCTGATGTGAAGGAGGATGTAAACCAGATTCCTGCAGGAGGTTTAAATATTCTGTTCGTCGATGTATCGTTTGTATGTTTACAGATCTCTTTAAAATTCACCAAACCACCTCCAATGTATGGAGGACAAAAACTGCCAAAATCAAAAATAAATTAATAAATAAATAAGAGACTCAATTAATAAATAAATGTTATTAAATGCAGCAAAAATAATATTAAAAATATATGTAACCATTAATGAATTGATAAAATGAGACATAAATTTATGTTTGTTTCAATTAGCTTTTTTATTTTTTCATCTTTGTATTAATTCCCTTATTTATTTACTCTTCTGTTTAATTTTCCCTTTTCCCTTTTATTTATTTATTTTTATTATTTTTAAATAAATATATTTTAAATTCATTTATAAATTTTAGCATTATTTATTTATTTATTTTGCATTCATTTATTTTATATTATATTTTTAAATGTGTGTATTTATTTATGATTAATGTATTTATTTATTTATACATGATTTTCCCTTTGCATTGACCCCATAATGACACATGTTGAGTAACAGCCCCTTCATTTGCATAATGAGGCAGAAATGTAAAAAGAAATGTATAAAGAAAAGAATACAGAAATAAATATGATTGGGGAAATAAATAAGGGGTGAAATACAAAGGGTAAATCGTGCAGAAATAAATAAATGCGTACATTTAAAAATAAATATAAAATAAATAAGAAATAAATGCAAAAATAAATAAATATGAATTAAATGCAAAATAAATAAATAATAAATTCAAAAATAGATACAAATATTTAAAATTAATAAGAATAAATACATAAATATATAAAAGGGAAAATTAAACAGAAGTGTAAATAAATAAGGGAATTAATACAAAGATAAATAAATAAAGAAGCAAATTAAAACAGAAATATCAGTTTATGTCACATTTTATCAATTAATTGATAACTACATTTATTTTTTTATATTATTTTTGCTTCTTTTAATGACATATTTATTTATTTATTGAGTCATTTATTTATTTATTTATTTTTTATTTTGGCAGGTTCCATCCCCCATACGAAGGTGGATCTGCACCAAAAAAGTCTCTTAATATCTAACTCTTGGTCTAATATAGACAGCAAAGTCCTGTTACTCACCACTATCTTGGCGTCTCGCACGGTGTTTTCCGGCACGGTGACCCAGTACTCGGGCTGCTCCCAGTGCGGCGGCTGGTTGTGGACATTTGTGATGATGACGGTCAGCTCCACGGAGCTGCTGCGGTTCCCTCCGTCTGACGCCACGATCTGCTGGTTGATCCTGGACGTCTGCGGGGAGACGCACAGCAAGATGTTCTTTTATTATCTCATCTCAGGTTTATTAAGATTCAAGGGAGAATATTTGTCCAGTCACCTTTCATGACTTTTATAAAACTGCAGGAACAAATAAAAAAAATTAAGGATTTTTCTTGATTCTTAAAGTTTGCGATCAAAACTTGGTCTTGTTATCATCAAAGTCAGATTTTAATGATCATGCAGTTGTTTGACAGCTATGAAAGGCCACTGAACACATGTACAATCCATAAATATTAAAGCAGAGAAGAAGAAAACATTGCTGATCGTTTGGGAGGCGATAAATCTGCCTTTACTAAATTATTGACTGAAGTGTCGTTTAAGAGATCAATGGCAGTGAGAGGCAGAGAAGAAGAAGAGGATGACAGCCACAGAAGAAGAGGAAGAGTCGGCTTCATTCATATCAGACGTTTGTTTGAATCTGACAGATTTGCTTCACTGTGGATTTTCAGTTCGACTTTGTAGAGAAGACAAACACACGGAATCATGACAATCATTTAACTTTAAAGACAAAAGTCTGTTTGATGAAACTTTTATTCTTCTCACAGTGGAAACAACAGAAACACAACCTTCACCCTGTGACCTTATGACCTTATGACAGAATAACTAAACATATAACCTCATGTTACTCATCCTTTAAAATTCAGTGGAGGACGGAACCTGCCAAAATCTAAATAAATAAATAAATAAATAAGTGACTCGATAAATAAATAAATTTGTCATTGAATTTATTAAAAATAATATTATAAATAAATGTAGCCATTCATTAATTGATCAAATGTGACATAAATTGATATTTCTGTATTTCTACTTTATTTATTTATTTTTGTATTAATTCCCTTAATTATTTACTCTATTCTTTTTATTTATTTATGTATTTATTTATTTTTTTAATTCATTTTTAATTTATTTTGAAATGTTGAGTGACAGCCCCCTCATTTGCATAATGAGGCAGAATTGCATAAAGAAATGTATAAAAAAAAGAATATATAAATAAATAAGTTTGGGGAAATAAATAAAGGGTGAAATGCAAAGGGCAAATTTTGCAGAAATAAATAAACCAATGCATAGATAAATATATGCATTTGAAAATAAAAATAAAAAATAAAAAATAAATTAAGAAAATAATAAAAATAAATACATTTATAAATAAAATGGAAAATTAATCAGAAGAGTAAATAAATAAGGGAATTAATACAAAGATAAATAAATAAAAAAGCAAATTAAAACAGAAATATCATTTTATGTCACATTTTATCAAATAATTAATGGCCACAATTATTTTAATATTATTTTTGCTGCATTTAATGACATTTACTTATTTACGGACTAATTTACTTATTTATTCTTAATATTCGCAGGTTCCGGCCTCCATAATTATAAAAGTTATAAAGTTATAAAACTTACTTCAGATTTTTTTAACTGTACTTTATTTCTATGTTTCTGAATCAGCTGAACGAGGTTCAGAGACTGAATGAAGAAGAAGAAGAAGAAAGACGTGAAAAGGATGATGTGGAACGTCCTTGGACTGATTTTCCAGCAAAAAAACCCACAAAGACTGTGAATAAACAGAAGCGACAGCAGAGCCAAAACTCAGAGAAACTCTTAGTGAAAAGAGAAATCTTAACAGAGAAGCTCAAATGTGCAGGAACAAGGAGACCTGATCAGCTTCCTGTTCTGACAGAGAAGAAAGGGGTTTAAAAAAAAGCTGCTATGAAGACTCCAATCATATAAAACAAAGGATTTTTTAAAGCAAATCAACATATTTAATTAACTAAATGTAAACCACCATCACAAACCAGCATAAAGAGACAGTTTTTCAGTCCCAGGCGACCTTCAACTGGGAGGAACTCCACATTAATGTTTCAAATAGGGCTGTCAATCAATTTAAATAGTTAATCGCGAGATTTGTCAAGTATTTAATCCTCTTATCAACATGGGAGTGGGCAAATATGCTGCTTTATGCAAATGTATGTGTATATTTATTATTTGAAATCAATTAACAACACAAAACAATGACAAATATGGTCCAGAAACCCTCACAGGTACTGCATTTAGCATAAAACAATATGCTAATAACATGGCAAACTGCAGCCCAACAGGCAACAACAGCTGTCAGTGTGTCAGTGTGCTGACTTGACTATGACTTGCCCCAAACTGCATGTGATTATCATAAAGTGGGCATGTCTGTAAAGGGGAGACTCGTGGATACCCATAGAACCCATTTTCATTCACATATCTGGAGGTCAGAGGTCAAGGGACCCCTTTGAAAATGGCCATGACACTTTTTCCTCACCAAAATTTAGTGTACGTTTATTTAGCCTCCTTCTCGACAAGCTAGTATGACATGGTTGGTACCAATGGATTCTTTAGGTTTTCTAGTTTCGTACGATACCAGTATCTTCACTCTCTTTGAAAATGGCCACGACAGTTTTTCCTCGCCGAAATTTAGCGAAAGTTTGGAGCGTTATTTAACCTCCTTCATGAGGAGCTAGTATGACTTTAATGCGTTAAAGAAATTAGTGCTGTTAAAACAAATTTGCGTAAACGCGTTATTATCACGCAAGTTTGGAGCATTATTTATCCTTCCTTATACTTCAAGAGTTTTACGACAAATTTGAATTTAAATTGACAAACATCATATGTGTGATTCATCATGCAATTCAAA
>CAKAOH010041944.1:0-34236 GCA_916701665.1 Sebastiscus tertius | reverse complement strand
CCCTTACTCTGTCAATAATACTATGTTTATACTGTACATTTCAAGAAATACTCTTATTTAATTCTTATTTATACCATTCTGGCATTTATATTTAACACACTTAATAGCATTTTATATTTACTTCTAAACATTTTGTACTATATTTACTTATTTGCACTGTGGTTATATGTTATATATTATATATTGCACATCTTAATGCAAATATTTGTACATATTTCTTACATTCTCATTTCTTATTTTTAATTTGTATTACTTACTTATATTTCTTTACATATATATTGTGTTTATACTTCAGCATTGTGTACATAATTTACATGTTACATACTCTTTTATTTTTATTTATTTTTTATTTTTATTATTATTATACGTAAATATAAGAGAAACTGTAACGCCCCAATTTCCTCCTGACGATTAATAAAGTATTTCTGATTCTGAACAGGTGGCTGGTATGGCAGCCTCTCCCACCAGTGTATGAACGTGTGTGTGAATGCTGACTTGTGCTGTAAAGTGCTTTGAGGGAAACTACGGTAAGACTAGAAAAGCGCTGCATATATGCAGTCCATTTACCATCCCCATAGGTTTGGTTCTCTAAAAGATTCATATATAACAATAAACACAATGCTAACATACATTTTATCACTAAGAATAATTACAATTTCTCCTCTTTGGTGTGAAATATATACAACATTATTTGCCACAGTTAGGGGTGTAGAGGGGGGTCCAAACTTAATATTATGGGGGCACTGGCCCCTCCATAGAACCACCTCTGGATATTTCTGTATTTCACGTTTTGTCTGTGCTCTTATCACTAGATTAAAGTGGGGTATCAGTTGAACTTCCTTGCACCAATGAGAAACACTGGAACTGAATCTGATCAAATAACACCCACACAGGCCTGATGAAGCAGATGAGCTTTTATAAATAATAACTGAGGATGTTCTTCTGAACTTTTACTTTTATTGTTGCTTATTTAGGCATGGATATTAAATGTATTAAATGAAATCCTGCATTTGAAGCCAGGCTTAGCTGCTCCTGAAATATTTGAATCTAATAAGAGCACAAGTGCAGTAGTTGAGGTGATAAATCATATCAGATCCAGCTGGCTGAAAAGCACAGATTAAATTTGAGTTGCAGACAAGCCCGCGGCTGAATTTACAAATGACATCAATCTAACTTGTGGTTAGATATGTGCTGCTGCTGATCATCTTTTCATCATCAGTGATCTTTCACTGATAGAACATGAGCTTTTGATACTCAACACTGGTCTCCAATAAACTCCTCTTTCTTTGAAATGATTGAATGAATACAGATTCAAGACGTCACGCCTCTTTCCTCCCCTCGCTAAAGAAACAAGAGGACATTTGGTTTCCTGAAGCGCATATTTGCGCAAATCTGAAAAAGGCTGTGTGCTAAATTGATGCTAAGAAAGAGTGAATTACAGCTGCTCTTCTTCTAAGTCAAGGTAAGTGAGAGAACGAACACAGAGGAGAGAGGACGGATGGTACATCTAGAGCTTGAGGACTTAAAAAGCACTCAATTTAGCTGCTGCATGGACAGACGGAGAGAAGCGCAGACAGATAGATGTACCTTCAGAGCATCCCTCCGAGATCTCTAGCAGGTACGTCAGAGCCTCAGAGCCTCCGTTGTCCTGGGGAGGATCTGTTGGAGGAAGAGATGGACTCATTTTAGTTTGGGGTTAACATCATGCATAAACATCATGAGCTGGAGGACAACATCTCAAATTCCCAACATGGCTTTTATGTCTTCAGGAAAAAGGTGTAAAACAACTAAAATGGTCCAGTATCAGCACATAATCTATACAGAAATGATATAACACACATTCATAAGTCACCAGTTGAGACTTTTCATGACATTTAGCATCCTCATCATTCCTGCAGACGTTACACAAGAGCTCATAAACTGTCAGGTGCTGTGGCAGCCTGTTCGTCTTTCAGCCAAACAAAAATGATAATTCTCTCAGAGCACAGTTATCAAACTGTCATCAAACTGTCATCAAATGTTTCAGTGGCAAGGGAGCTGGTTAGAAGTGGTTTTAGTTTCAATTACTTTTGTATTAATCTGTATATGGTCTATTTTAAAGAAACTATACAGACATTATGATGGTGACGGTAAGATAATACGCTATTAGGGATGATTCATTCTGAGATTATAGATAAATCAGCACTGCTGGAAACAACCTACTTGGCTGTGTCTCATCTCATACTTATTGTATCAACACGGCTGCCATAATTACAGTGAGGCACACCCTTGGGTGGTGCTGTTTGAATAAATAAGCAAAAGTAACAAAATACAGCACACAATGAGGGAATGCAGTGCAGCGATATCACTGTGAAACGGTCAAGCTGTAGCTGCAGAAATCACACACCTTACCATATAATAAAGACAATTGTTTAGCACTCTATAATGTGTTTACAGCTCTTAGAGTCAAAT
Source organism: Sebastiscus tertius (assembly GCA_916701665.1). NCBI lineage: Eukaryota > Metazoa > Chordata > Actinopteri > Perciformes > Sebastidae > Sebastiscus > Sebastiscus tertius. Next base: position 31,785 of record CAKAOH010041944.1, on the reverse strand, counting down.
CAATGGATGTGATCGAGAGACATACAGCAGATCTGTGCCGTGTTTACAACATTAGAGAGAGGGCAAACTGCCCTGACTCCTGCTACTAACACAGGACAGATGGATGAGAGCAGACATGATGACTTTCATGGCCGCTACAGTAACTCAGTTTCATGATAACACCCCAGAGGATGCAGTTTATTAGTGAATTTCCATCTTCCACAAATATTTTTATTTTGCAATATGAGTAGTTTTGGTACACTTTGATCACTTGCAACCGTTCTCCACCCCGTCTCAAGGTCAGATTCACAAAAGATATTGCACTAATGACATTACAGTGCAAACGCCCATAAAGTTGCAATTTGCCTTTTTTTGAGTCCAATTGCAATTATCCATGTGGCAAAATTTGAATATTGCCTTTGCGCCAAGAACACATTATGCAGAACATTGGCAGACAGAAAAAGACAAAATTCCATTTTCAGACCGTGAGCTACAGGTCCTGACCGACGAGGTGCAGAGGCATTCCTCAAAACTTCAGGCAAGGAATTTAAACGTGACTGAGAGAAACCGTATTTGGAATTTAATATCCCAGTCTGTCAGTGCTGCTCTGAAGTCCAGTGCAGTTCTGGGTGCTTTTCACCCTTTACAAGTGCTTTGAGAATTACACGGTGTATTTTGTCTTATTTGTGCAGGTTTAGCAGCCTCAAAAGCCACGCAATCCTTTTGTGAATTCGCCCCTGACAGTACTACAACATTTTAAAACATTATTATTCTAATATTATTCCAATAACAACAACAACAAAAGAAGAACAAGTCCAAGAAGAATAATTCAAATTTCATGTTTCCCTGTGACTGTGTGTCTATTTCCACTGGCATCTTGCAAGTGTTTGTGTATTACACAATTTGCAGTTGATGTGTGGGTGTGTATCTTTACCCCATGAGACGGTGAATCCGTAGGGTGTCGCCGCGGTGACACAGGGTGTAGATGGAGGGCCTGGTTTGTCTGGATTGGTGGTGCACACCAACACTTCACTGGGACTGCTCTTTCCCTCCATGTTTGATGCTATGAGCTGCAGGAGAGGAAGAGGAGGGGGGGTTGTGTGTGTGTGGATGGTATGGTGTGGGAGATAAATGTGTAGGAAAGAAGAAACAAAAAGATGGAGTGTGAGTAATAGGAGTCATTACTCTCTGCTCCTTCACCTATGGCTCCTCTGCCTTCACTTCTCTTCAGTTTACTCCCTCCATTCTATAGAAAATCTATTTGCTTTTGTTCCCAGATGTTCAAACTGGATGAACATCACAAAGAACACAGAGGTGTCTCTGTGTGTGTGTGTGAGCATGTTTGTGTCTGACCGTGTGAGTGAGGACAGGTACACATGCGTGTGAGAGTCCATGTGAGGTGCTGTTTGAGATGATTGCACCATAATACACAGTTAATAACAAGACAGGATTGCCCGCATTAATAAGAACGCAAACTCACTTACAGAGATCTACTGTTGGTACATTTTGTTTCACAATGTCCTCACATTATGAACGGCTATCACAGCTTTTAGTCGAGCCGAGCGGTGTTCTCTACTCGCTAATAGCTGGTGAATTGCCTTCTTTCACTATTGGTTAAATTGCAGTCTATCCTCAGGCGGTAAAATGCTGTATTCCTTCCTGGATTGATGGATGGTGTATTACCACTGAACGTCACCTGGTGAGGTTTGTATCCTTGGAAACATTTAACGGAAAGAGAACATCACTGACTGGTATTAAATGAAGAACAAACTGAAGATTATTAGGCAGACACGATGACTCTGATGTTACGAGCTTTACGCAAATGCAGGCACGATGCCAGGATTTCAATTTTGGAAGGGCCAAATTACAGAAGTTAATACTGTTTGCCTTCCTTTGACATTTCCAACTGGTAGCCCCGCTAAAACTGAAATGACTGGAAGGCGACTAGCCTGTGTAGTTGATTGAAATTTTTCTAAAATATTTTCAATGCCCATATACTGCAGCTCCACGTCAATGTCAAACAATGCCCCTTAGCTGTTGTAAAAGCATTGTAAATCACAGCCTCTCATGGATTATTGCTTAAATCTAACTCTCTGTCGACACAAAAGTAGGGAGACAAATAGAAAATAGGAAAAACACAGACAAGTATCGATCTTTTATTTTATAAACTATTAACCTCTTAACAATCCGCCGGCCCTTTTACAGAGGTTGTAGCGGGCTCAGTCTTAAAGCTAGAGTGAAGATACTGGTATCATATGGAACTAGAAAAGCTAATTGATTGCTACCAACCATGTCATGTTGGCTTTTCGAGACGAACGCTAAATAACGCTCCGAAGTTGCACTAAATTTTGTCGAGGAAAAACTGTCATGGCCATTTTCAAAGAGGTCCCTTCACCTCTGACTTCAAGATATGTGAATGAAAACTCTGAGATGAACAGAGTGAAAACTGTATCTTATTAGATAAAACAGATGTTGACTAAACTGCATAATTTGTAGTTGAAAAAGGTAATAAATCGCAATCTGTGGGACCTTTGTCAACAAACAAACAAACAAACACACCAGCATCCACATCATCACGTTGTCACTTACCCTGAATTTATACTGTGTACTCCTCTTCAGGCCTTGTACAGTACAGGTCAAGTTTTCTCCAGTGTACTTTGGATGAAAGTCTGTTCCCTGTGGGTCATACAGACACAGACATACTGTCAGTGTGTGTATGCGTGAGTGTTCCTGTCAGTGTGTATTCGCTTTAGTGTTCATTTTAGAGCATACGGATGCAATAAATGCTGACTTTTGCATTTTATACATTGTGTGTGTGTGAAGGAGTGTGTGGGAGAATTTGGTGCAATTTCCTTTTCCTTGTTTACGTGCTCAATCATATGCATATGCTGCGTGTTTCGGTGTGTATGCTTGTGTATTAGAGGAATTACTGCTCTGTGCATCTGCTATACATTTCCCCCCAAACTATTTTGCAAGCAATTTTCCATATTTACTCGTAATCTGTTTTTTTAAATTACATAGTTTCCTGGTGGAAAATGTTTATTCTCCTCTTGTGGGATTCAAGTGACTGACAGCATGGAGCTCAATCAAATAATGTTTCACAAAACCAGATTAAGGTTTCATGTTTACTGTGGTGGGTTGTGTTCAAATCTACGAGGGCTGTTTCGTTAATGTAATGTAAAAGAACCTGCGTCAGCGACATAAACTTAATTCATGTTTTGTATATAGTATAGGTGTTTACATGTGTGCGGTACTCACGCTGTTGTCCTCCTGGATCTCGAGTGTGTATTTGAGCTGCTCCTCGCTCGGACTGCCCTCGGGACGCCCCCACTCCAGGGTCACCCAGGACACCCCCGCCCTGACCAGCCGTGGCGCCAGCGGCAGAGCAGGCAGGGTGCCCATGGTGTAAAACACCACCTCTGTGCTGAAGCCACTGCACAAGACACATTTGATTCACATTTATTTAAAATGCTGAAGCAAATTATTAACTTTTTGGATCATTGCTTTTGCTGGAAAAAGGGACTGCGGTGCGAGAGCGAAGGGAGGCTTCGCATCATGAATTACAAATTCAGCAGAGACGGAGAGAGGAGCAATTTTTTTTTAAAAAGTGAAAGGACGCTGACATGAGGGCTCATTTGACGGGAGTGCAAGGGTTCGTGCGGGGTTGCAGGTGAGGATGGGGGATGTGGGGAGCACCCGGTGGAGATAGCGAGAAGAAGAAGGTTAAAGAGGAGCCGTGGCAGAGGAAAAATAGGATATATACATGTCAGGAGCCAGACGGAGGAGGAGGGGGAGGCTAATTTGAGAGTAGCAGGAGGGAAAGAATTTGAATGTACGACCAGCAGCAGGGGTTTGAGAGGTCGGAAAAACTTTTCCCAAGCAAGAAAAATAGCCAGTAATCAAATGCCGTGCGAGTATGTGTGTCCGTGGCTTCAAAAGGGGAATTAGGCTGAAGGATGCATTAAGGCCGCCTCGAGTTCAGCCAGAGAGCTAATATCTCCACCCTCGCTCTCGCTCCCCTCCATCACCTCCTCCCTTCTCCCTGTCACCCTAACGACTGCAGGCGAGATGCTTCCCGCCGTAATGACAAAGAGGAGACGAGGCGAGAGAGGAAATGGAGGGAAAATGAGAGAGAGAGGAAGAGGACTCGTGTCACATGCAGAATAATGGCCACAGGTGGACTGGTGCATGTTCGTGTGTCTCTGTCCATCACTTTATCATGAGAATGTATGTGGTGGACGACACTGATATAGCCATAGGTATAGTCTCCGTGGTTACATCTATCAGGTCCTCATGTGAAAAGGCTGTCATGCATCTTAATAAATTCATGCTCCTACAGTATATGAAAAAGGAACAAGACGATGGGTGCATGAATACATTTCTCACTTGAGTGTATGCGTTTGGGGCAACAGTACCTTGTGCCAATGTCGTTGTGCGCAGCCACTCTGAACGTGTAGCCACAGGCGGGGAACAGTCGCGTCAGCTTACAGTGTCTCTGGCTCCCAAAGTAACATTCTCTGAAAACACTGTTCTTCTTTCCCTGCAGAGGAGAGACCAGACGAATGCGTAAATGGTAAGAAGGTAAGATAAGATAAGAACAGGGGGAGGAAAGATTCATTTCAATAGGAGATTAAAGAAAATAGATGAAGAACAAAAAGCATGAAAATGTACGAAAGGGGATAAGGAAAGTCGGGCTGACATGGATTGGAAAGGCATAATTCACACGCTTCAGACGTGAACATCCGTTTAGTGACGTCTGTGATAGGTATGAGTACTTTTTTTTAAAGGAATGACAGATGACGTGACATGTAAAGCGAAAGCGAAGACTCACCTCATCCCACTCGAGCAGGTAGTTTGTGATTTTGGATCCGTTGTCGCCTGGGGGCTGTGGACGTCAGAGAGACGGACGGAAAGATTAGTCAAGGATAAAAGAGTCCGACACCGAGACAGACAAAATACCTGCCGTGTTTTTATGATTGTCCTCATATCCTGTCTGGGTGACTGATGTCACTCTTTACCAGTGACAGTGTGAGCGGATATAAAAATTACTTGTGCAGAAAAAAAGGTCAGAGAGGGCGGCGCGCTGACGCCATTGGGCAACAATGCAAGAATGTCTCTCTATTAGGTGCTGTAGGGCTGATAAAGTCAAGCTAGGAGATAAACCAGGTGAAGCGAAACATACTGTTGTTGATGTCGCTGTGATGTTTATTGGAGTTAAAATGTGTTACTGTGTGTCTTTGAGATGAGAACGGAGTGTGTGTTTGTACCTTCCACTGTAGGGTGAGGGTGCTCTTGGTGCGGTGGGAGAGTTTGGGGGATAACGGGACGTCGGCGACGCTGCAGTGTGTTTTGAACGAGCCCGCCTCCGAACACGAGCCTCGGACTGAGTTGTACATCACCGACACCCTTGAGCAAAAACACACAAGACATCACATGTGCACTGCCAGATGAAGCTAGGATCTTAATAGAGTGAAAACCCACAAATCTAACATATAGAACATTGGAATGTTACAAAAACACCGGTATGAAAATAGTATAAAAAAGTCAAAAACGTCCTTACCGTACGTGGTAGTCTGTGTCCGGCCTTAGGTCTTTCAGATGGTACTCCAATTCTTCGCCACTGAAACGCACACACACAAAGAACAAAAGTCACACCAGTGAACTTTGGGTGTTTCTTGAGGTGTATTGCAGCTGATGCATATTGCTCTTGTAGCTTGGAGCGTGTTCCCTACCTGTATATGAGGCGATACTTTCCGTCTCGTCCTTTATCTGAGAGGTAGACCTCGTAGGAGCAGGACACAGGCATCCCGTTACTATGCCTGTTCACCAGCCCTGCCGGGGGGGCCCAGGACAGCCGTGCAGCCCGCGCCTGCACATTGGAAACCTGTAAAACACACATAGACATATATATTAAGGTTGTAAATCAATTAAAATATTTAATTGCGATTAATAGCGTGATTGTCCATAGCTAATCGCAAATAATCACAAATTAATGGCACATTTTTTCTGTTCAAAATGTACCTTAAAGAGAGATTTGTGAAGTATTTAATGCTCTTATCAACAAGGGAGTGGGCAATTATGTTTGATTTATACAAATGTATGTATATATTTATTATTGAAAATCAATTAACAACACAAAACAATGATAAATATTGTCCAGAAACCCTCACAGGTACTGCATTTAGCATTAAAAATATGCTCAAATCATAACATGTCAAACTGCAGCCCAACAGGCAACAACAGCTGTCAGTGTGTCAGTGTGCTGACTTGACTATGACTTGCCCCAAACTGCCTGTGATTATCATAAAGTGGGCATGTCTTTAAAAGGGGAGACTCGTGGGTACCCAGAGAACCCATTTTCATTCACATATCTTGAGGTCAGAGGTCAAGGGACCCCTTTGAAAATGGCCATGACAGTTTTTCCTCGCCAAAAGTTTGCGCAAGTTTGGAGCGTTATTTAACCTCCTTCACGACAAGCTAGTATGACATGGTTGGTACCAATGTATTCCTTAGGTTTTTTAGTTTCATATGATGCCAGTATCTTCACTCTAGCTTTAAAGCCCTTATATATACTATATGTTATATTCACAATGAAACCAAGTACCTATGCACAAAATGTAGGGTCACATTTGGTCTATTCTATTCAGCAGTACTTCTACCCTCATGAATATATATTGTTCTATCAAGGTGTGTGTTTTTCTATCATTTTGAATGAAGCTTTTGTCTGTCCGTTCATGTATGTATTCAGCTCTATATGTGAGTCTTTAAAAAGCAATGTGTCATTGAAACTATTACCCCAGATTTGACGGCTCTTTCCGGCTCAACGCACAAGAGAATTCAAATGAACGAACAAGAGAAAGAGGGCTGCATGTTAGTGTGTTTAACTGTGTGCCTGCGAGTGCCTGCATGTTTATAGGAGTTTTGTTTGGTGGGTGAGCCAATTTAGCGTGATTTAGCGCAGTCTGCTTCTATTCCAGACTCCACTTCCACTGAATAGGCGATGAATGCGCCTTGAGGGCACTGCAAACCGCAACCATGCCCAGACTGTCTATGAGGAAGACAGACAGGAAGAGACGGAGAGACTGACGAGTCTGTTTATTGAGAATTCTGATCATGATGATTAGGTTTTATGAGATCACATCGCTGCGTCCACATGTCTGAGAACGCCTCTGTCTTTGACAGCAGTTTATGCAAAACTATGAGCACTCTTTCATTCTGTCAATCACTTTGCTCATATATACACAGTGTGGATACATAGATGGAAACTATGTACACTGTGGATACATAAGGTTTCCACTTAAAGGGAAACATTGCAGATTTTAAACCGGCAAAAGTCCGCTAGATGACGCCGGTGACACATTCCAAAGATACAAAGCCGGTTAAAAATCGGCAAAGTTTCCTTTTAATGAAGGACCTGATGATGAATGCAACAACGGTTTGATGTCCATAATGGCAACAGAGAGAAACACAGCGAGACTAAAGACAAACTGACAAAAGGCAGAAAGAAAAGAACATGAAGAAGCAAGAAATGACAAGAAAAAGAGGATGAAAAAACAGAGATAAAGAATGAAGGACACCATTTAGAGGTTTGTGGCCCTCTTGCCCTTTGACCCTGAGAGACAGCCCGGTTCATCATCTACAAAGGATTTGCTCGACAGACTCTGTCACACAAAGGCCGCTGAAAGTTAGACGGTGAGAATCAGTCCTCGTCTTCTGTTCACTGCTTGTTTCATCTCTCTCGTACAATGGCTGCATTTATGTACATATTAAGGCTGCCACGATATCAGATAACGATATTATCGCAATATCTATAGAGAATTTAGAAGAAAAAAAATCAAATTCATCTTTAACTTTGATAATTGTGCGTTTTGTCTCTTTATAAATTAGGGTGCTTTCACATTAGGGACCCAGGCCTGGATCCGAGTACACTTGACCCCAAAATCCAGTTTGTTTGATTAGTGTGAACGCTCCGTACCGCACTCTGGCACGGTTTGTCGATCCGTACTCGAGTCCACTTGAGAAGGTGGTCTGGAGAACGGTTCATGTGTACTCGGGTACGGTTCGCATCAGGTGTGAAAGCCATACACCGTACTGAAACACGGAAGTGGACCGCTATTTAATGCGAGTAACGTTAGCAGCCAGCGAGTAGATGTGAAAGGGCCGGCTTTTTACAACGCCGCAAGTCTCATCCGAAATCTTTTTAAGTTACAAACTTACAGCTTTATTTAATTTATATCTTATCAGCATCATGACAGAAAGGTCAGGTGTAAAGCTGAATGCCGGAGGGATTTAACATTATTTCGGTCATGCACATAAACCTATAGCAACACTTTTCTAATACTAACTTTTTATAGTGGGGTTAAAATAAAAAGAATATTGTTCCTGGTTAATTAAATTTATTTCATTTGTCTTTTAACCAAATACCCGTAAATCACCTGAATAAGAACGTACCATCTAATTCATGGCACATTGCATACTATTTCTGGTGAAATATTACAGCATGTAAACGTTGGACACTACGGCGGCATAAATATCCCACAATGCAATGCGGTAGTGACGATAACGATCATAACAGACGGACAAGATACATATAATACTGTTTATTCACACAAAAGTAAGTTGAACGATCGTCCACATGTTGGGTATGTGGTGCATAGTATTTGATTTCGGACGCAGCCTAGGTAAATGACATCAGCTGACAGGAACTGTACCAAAGCTGTTGCCTAGCAATGCAATTCTGTTGAAACGGTCTTTTCTACACCCGCCTCCTTAGTGACACTCTGTAGGGAATGCTAGTGGGTAGAAATCAGTTTGGGAAAACAGCTTTTTCACTTTAACATAATTTGGCGAAGCAATTTATCGGTCTTTGCTCCATAGAAAGGAAACAGGAATATTAATTAACCTGCATTAACATCTTAATTGGTGTAATGCCTCACTGTGACTATCAGCCATAATCAAATAACCATGTAAATGTAGCCAGTGCCTTTGAGGTGAAAAGTTTACTACATTTTTCTTTAGGCACTAAGAGTAAAAGAGAACAGAGAGCCTTTCCCGGCATACTTCTCTTTTAGCCCCCCACTGCTTCTCATATTTCAATTTAGCTGAAGTAGACGCGCCTCCCTGCTACGAAAGCAAACGATACAAGCACAGGAACAATATTGAGAACATTTTTATATGAAGAACTTTCTCATATAAGCTGCTACACCTGCTACACAGCTGAATCCATCACAAGGCACTTTTGCTGTTGCAGGGAGGACTGTAAAATTTACTCTGTCCTACTGAGTATAAATCCATACCACACTTCTGCCTGCAATAAAGATGCATTAAAGTAATGGGGTGTCAAAAGTGACAGAATGTCACATCTGCAGTTTATGACACAAAATAGCAATCAGTGACACAAGGAGATCTCAAAATTGGCCTTCTTTTCCTTCCCATTTCTTTTTCTCCTCAGTACCAACTATAATAAACTGTCACTTCACTATCAGTGAAGGGTTGATTCGAGGTTATGAGAGTGAATAAATGGCTTCTGCACACTTCTAATCTCCTGAAGGGCTCAAAACTCTGACCTAACCTCTCATGAATCCGTTCTCTGTCTGTTATAAACTCGCAGATATCAAATGGTCCAATTATTGGACAGCCTGCTGACCAAACTGCTTTAACCGGGAGCGAGCAATTCCTCTCCACCAAACCATGTCTGCACGGCTCCAGCTCATTCATTCACCCTCCCCTTAGGGAAGGAAAAAAAGCTGTAACAGTGTTTTTCAGCTGATAGTGGGAAGTGAATGGCGTGGACGAGCAGATGCTGCCCTCATGTGGCCAGTGTGAGCAGAGCTTAAATGATCCCTGTCACTGTTATTAAAGCCCTGAAAATAAATCACTTCAAAACTGTTATTATTTTCAGTGGAAGCATTTTTATGTTAATCAAAGAGACAGGATGGAAATATGGACAATGCATCAACACTCATGCCAGCTATGATTGCATCAGACAAGAGGTGATTGATGGAAAGTGGTTAGGAGTGTGTCAGGTTTGTGTGTGTGCGCAGCTGTGGGAAGAGGTACGCATACCAACCTGTGGTTTGTCGATTGTAGACAGCATGTCTTGAACTCGCTTCCCCTCTGAATCATGATCTGAGGAGACAGAGAAAAAAAAAAAAGAGTAATTATCAAAAAACAAGAAGAAGAAGCTTTTATTTAATGTACTTTAACAGAAAAGAGAGACTGGCACCAATCACGGGAGATGTTGTGCCACATGTGGGGTCCTATGATCCAGATCTGAATTTGATTCTGACTTTTTTATTTAAATAAAAAAAAGAAAACAAAAATTCCACAATCTGAAGTTTCAAAACAGATGCGCATTAGCAATTTTGGCAGCGCTGCTGCTGAAAACAGGGCTGCTGATTGACAAGGAAAAGGTTTACAATTCCCACGAGCCCTGTTATTGTGATATCTTGAAGTCTATGGCTCATTATTGTCCAAGGTCAGCCAAGGTTTGCATCTAGGGTGAAAAAGTCAGCTAAGATGCCTAATATTGTGTGGAAAATATTCTATCCAAATCTGTGGAAACAAAAACACAGAAATAGCCTCAAATAGAGTAAAAACAGACCTAAATTCTAAAAAGTGTGTTCTCTAATGGTGATGCAACACTTGTTTTCTTCAGCAAACCACTTATTTCTTCCCATCAGGTCATGATGAAAACAGCCCTTGGAAATAAAAAACACTCCAGTGTTCCACAGAAACGAATTAGTCACGAAATTCCTGATGATTTCCTCGAGCAAATACAGGGGATCACCAAAAAAAAAAAAAACATGACTCATATTCCACCGTGACTGTTCTGCTCTGTACACAGAAACCATTGATTATATCTTTGGAGGCATTAGTTCATAGAAAATCATGATACTTATCATTATTATGTATCATTTTCAATCAGCCGAATTATCCCTACACCTGTGAATAATCATCCGCATAATCACCTGACGTCAGCCGTGTTGTTGCCGCTCCGCAGCGCAGCTTGTTACGCATGACATTAAACAGAATACAATGCCATTACAGAATGACCTTGTTGCTATACAATACTGCTGCTGGATCGTATAACACTACACACATACAAAGAAAACAGGATCAAGATATTTCTCTTAGAGCCCTTTTTAAGAAGTAACATGTATTTCAACTTTTATTTATTTTTGATTTAACTTGATTATTTGATACAGATGCCATAAAATATATTGGACCAGATACAGCTGCTACAGTAAGTCATGTGGTACCAAAGACCAGGCTACACATTGCTTCCTGTGCAGCATAAAAAACACTGATCCTTCCAGAAAACATCAATCAGACATCAGGTGTTTAGAGGAGCAAATGTGAACTCTTTCATATCTTAAGAACAAGCGTAATGACTCAACGTATCCTCGACACCGGCTCGTATGATATCTTGCAAAAAGTTCTGCCACATTTTTCGTGCGTTTTCCTACGAATGTCCAGCAGCACGTGTCTAATTCCCCTTGTTACATGCTTAAAGTCTTTTCAAAATAAACTTCCATCTTCACGGGAAACAACTTGGTTAGGTTTAGGCAACAAAACTACTTAGTTAAGTTTAGGAAGAGATTGTGGTTTGGGTTAAAATAACAGTGGAAGAGGCGTAACTTAAAGTTCGGAAGTTATGTGACAAATAAATCAACGCTGACTTCTGGTTTCACACGGGGTACGAACAGAGGTCTCCTGGGTGAAAGTCTGGTGTGTTTTGGCTCGTGGCGTTAATCATTCTATATACTTCCTGGTTTATGATTTCTTGGATTACATATAAATTGATTTTCTGGGATATAAATGAATTACAGTACATTACTTTTCATAGATATAACAACGAATGGTGTATGAGAACAGCCTGAATGACTATACATACTTTGTGACAGAGTAGAAAAAAGGACATTTATTTCTATGAAAATGGTGCAACTCATTATTATGCAATATATTAGGGATTTGAAAGGTAATAAGGTGCTAAAACCATTGAGAAGTTGACATCAGAATATTGATTAAATAAATGATTCTTCCTGTTTCTCAAATCAGAGATTTTGTTGTTTTTCTCTGCTTAATATCATTATAAAGAGATAAAATAATCCTTTATTAGCCCCACAGTGGGGACAAAACTAACAATTTAAATAGGTCACGTTGTGCTCTGAGAAGCTTGAGAAGGCATTTCTCATTCTTTTATTTTTGTAAAATTAATTATTAATAGATTCATTGAAAAAATAATCAAAAACATCAATTGATAATGAAAATAAACATCAGTTGCTGCCCTAAAGTTCATTTTTCCTCTTTGGGTATGATTTTGCATGGACTAATCCATTGTAACACACACACACATACACGTAGCACAAACAAATGCACACAAACACACACACACCCATGTACACGTCTGGTGCGGTGATACGATGTGTCTAAAGGTGATTTATTGGACACTCGGGGTAGTTACAGTAGGAGGGCGAGCGCTAGTGAGTGTGTGTGTGTACACACGTATGTGTAATGGAAGTCTTTCCCCCCTGTGTGATCCCCGCAGTTGAGGTTTTTCCGACCAGAGGAGGCCTGCTTTCTCCATCTGAGTCTGACCACTGTAAATCACACAGGACGTGTACGTGCGTGTGCGTGTGTGCATGTGTGCATGTGTGCGTGTGCGTGTGTGTGAGGGTCAGCGATACAAGACCTTTATGAAACCAAGCCTGTTTGATGAGAGTGTTACAGTGGTGGAAGACTGCGAAAACACAGACGTGTACACACCTGTGCACACACACATGCACACAGTATACTTGTGTATATAAAGATATTTCAAAGATCACTGTATACTTGGAGCAAGTGATGAATGAGAGCGTGTGTGTGTGCATGCGTGTGTGCGTGTGTGTGAGAGAGAGAGAGAGAGAGAGAGTGGCTAAGTCCCTCTGACAGGTTGTGTGGGGGAGAGGGCCTTACTGTGCCTGGGGGTACACTTATGAGTCATGGCAACAGTGATGTCATGGAAGCACAACCTCAACTTGACCTCCTCGCGTGTGTGTGTGTGAGTGTGTGTGTGTGTTAGACGGAATAAAAAAGCAAGCGCAAGAGAGAGACAGCGAGTGTGTGTGTGTGTGTGTCTCAGTATCAGGTTACAGTAGATTGGTGATGGGTGATAGGAGGAGGGGGGGGGTTGAGCTACTGTGTGCGTGTGTGTAGAGTTCAACAGGTGAAGCACACATTCTGCATCACTGCTAGACACTTTGGCTCATTAGCACGCTTTTTTTTCATACGCACACTTGTCCCCTCTCATCCATTTGGAGAAAAACTGAACTTTTCTGGAATAAAGGCCCAGTGAGACAGACAGCTCCAGACATGAGCAGCTCCCTCTGACCCAGCTTATTCCACCCATTCATCACAGCTGAGTGCAAAAGGAGAATATTGCCTGTTTAACGCCGCGGTCCTGTAGCTACTTGTCTGATGCAGGCACCACGGTTTAGGCGAGAAGAAGTGGAATTCCATTACAGCATCAGTTCAGCTGTCACGTTCAACACACAACAGATGTTAATAATCAAACAATGCGCACGGCTGATAGACAGCTTCACTGGAAGTTCAGGGTTTTATCGGGAAATGGAGAAATTAATTCTGCATTTACTGTAAAATGGTAAAAAAACCCCAAAAAAAACCACATTCTGGCTTTTCCTTGTTTTTTTTAAATGGATGGAGGCTGGTGTTGTTGATAAAAATGTTTATTTCATAGCTTATGAAAGAGAGAATTATGAAATTCAATCCCTTTCATGTGATTACTTATTTTTATATGATCATCTGGATTAACAGTATAAACAGTTAGAAATTCTTGTCTTCTGCGCTGGTCTGTTAACATTGTTTTTTGTAACTTTCTTTCATTTATTTATTTATTGGAAACTTTGAGTCATTAAATTCAGTTTATCATTCAGCCTGATCAAAACAACTCCATTCACTGATGACGACTATTAGAAGAAGCAAATATGAAATGTGTTTTTATTTTGTATTTGTACTTTTCTGTAATTTTGCAACACGCTTCTTCTCGAGGGCTGCATCAGGACCAAAAGTAGGACCACGTCCGGCCTGGATAAAATATTTACTTGAATGGGGCGCCCCGGTAGCTCACCAGGTAGCGCAGGCACCATAATTAATATAATTAACCTTAATTTCATTATAAATGTCATGTACATTTATTTTAGACAGAAAAAGGTTAAGAAGTGTGTGCTCATTTGTAAATAATAATAATAATCCACAATTAAAAGCTCCTACTCTATTCATATTTGGAGCCATACAAGTCACTGCATTTTCCACAACACTGTCCTGCAATTGTTTCAAAATAAAAGCCTTGCGTTAACAAATGAAGGAATTCTGTCCACAGAAAAAACACTAGAGGGCTTTTATTTTGAAACAGACACAGAAAGTGGTTTCATGTCTGTGACATATTCTACATATATAGACATTGAAACTGTAGTAAGGTTGCGGGTATGATGTCAACATACCGTCAAAAGATCATTTTCACTGTCTGTTGACGCTGTGCACAGTGCGGCACATGGACAAAAAATAGGCGAGACCTCGAATTTCTAGAAGAGATGCAGCTAACGAGCATCCAAGCCTGAGCCCTGCTGCTCATGCGGGCTGTGTGGCTGCTTTAACCTGTTAACATGGGCGCAGAAATAAAAAGCAAGAGGTTCTCATGCGTCCTGTGTGGTCCAGGCGTAAGGCTGAGTCCTTAGCAGTCCCTTTAAAATCCGACCTGCTGGCCTTTTGCTGCATGTCGTCCCCTCTCTCTCCCCCTTTCCTGTCTATCTTCAGCTGTACAAAAATAACGGCAAAAATAATAACTTAAAAAAATAAATAAATATACATACATATATATTAACTTGAGCAACCCTATATTTAATGGCTGCATTACGTAACTAAAACAAACCAAACAATTCCACACTGACTGAGACGGACTAATACTTCAGCACTATGAAAAGAAGTTGGCTCGCCCACAAAACTTTGTGACAGAAGTAAGAGATTTATTTAATATTTCAGGAGAGCAGTAATAAAGTTTGAAAAACACTGCTGCTTTACCTCACCACTGAGTGTTATGACTTGCTGTGGTTGCTGAGTCCAGCTGCTTAAGTGTTTAATATAGAGAACGACCACAAAGAGCTGATGCTGACGGCTGAAACAGAAACTGAATCTCTTCCCAGTGTAACTCCACACACACACACACACACACACACTCCTCTGTCCTCGCCGTCCCTCACCTCCTCTCTCTTCTGTTTGTGCGCTGCCCACGCACCCTCACTTCCTCTCCTCGTCTGACCTCACATCCTGTCTGCGTCTGACCGCCTGTGTTTGATTACTGAGGACAGCCAGACGGAGCGAGGGAGCGCAACGGACAGCAGGAAAAGAAGAGGAATGAGGAATGAAGGAGGGGAGGGGGGAGAGAGTGGCAGGCTGAGCCAAAATCAGGCGAGAGGGGGGGGATTTAGAGGAAGAAAGAGAGACACTGAAGGACAGACTGCACAGAGAGAGAAAGAGGACAGGCAAGAGGAGTCTGGGTAAGAGATTAGTTGCAAAAACGCAAGGAAATTGAGAGACGAAGAGCGAGCCAGGGATCAACAGAGGAGGAGAAAGGGAGGGATGAAAGGAGAGAGGGAGGAGATGGCTTATAGGATGTGAGGTGAGGATTACACAAACCTTTGTGACATCATCAGTAGGCGCAGTGCAGATGCACACCAGTGATCTCAATGTACGTATTAGTAGTTATAGTACTAGTAGTCACTGCCTTCAAATCTAGACTGGCTTCACTACAAGCAAAAACAAAACAGAGATTTTATAAAATAGCTGCTTTGAGTTTCATGTTTATTCCAGCCTTTAAAGTGCTCCAACTTCCAGTCACCTATTATTGGACTTTAACTTCCAAAATCCTGGACACCTGAAACAACTCCTCCACACTGTAACTCTATCCCATGGGAGGAGGATGTAGGAATGCACACACTGGATTATTAAATAGCACACATTCACATACTATACGTGAGCTTCATTCTGACTCTGTCCATCTCATTCCTCTCTAATCCCCTCCTCCGTCCTCCTTAAACACATGGACATGTTTACAACAATCTTTTTTTTTTTTTAATGTCGCACACCTACGCACTTTATTAGCGGCGTCACTTGAAAATAGAAGCTACAGTAAAACAGAGCCACTTTGACAGTGAGGAGGTTGCATTCCTCCTGCATGACGGCCTGCGGTTCTTAGACGCAGTCTGTCTGCACTGGGACAGAAAAAGACCTTTAAGGCCTGGAGAGAAAAATGTGAAAAATGTGGCGCTCATTCAGCCCCCACTCAGCTCCACACACACACACACACACACACACACACACACACATACACACGCACACACTGGGCCACAGGGTGTGTGTGTGTATGTGTGTGTGTGTGTGTGTGTGTGAGGCCGCCGCAAAGGAACAAAGTGACATATGATACCCATCTTTCGAAGCCTCTAATCAGGGAGAACAAAGCAAAGTAACGGACACTCAGCTGGAAGGAAAGGGAGAGAGAGAGAGAGAGACGTGGAGATGAGAGGGAGGACAGACAGACAGCAGAAGACAGAGAGTGGGGACGGAGTTGAGACGGAGGGAGGACAGAGGGAAGAGGAAAGTTGAGATAGAGAGGAGCACAGACCTTGGATTCCACACTATTATCATCTGCTGCATAGTGAGCATTCCATCTGCTCAACAGCTGGGCTACACACACACACATATACACACACATACACACACACACACGGCATAGAAGTCGTTGGGACATGCCTGAGATTGTGGTTGTCATGGTGAAGGTTTGGTTCTCATGGCCAGAGCCCTGATCGTTTATAAAGGGGATTAGAGAGGGAGAGACGGACCGAGAGGCTGGCACAGAGCAGTAGTGTAAGAATGTGAAAGAGAGCAAATAAGGGCAGTGGATAGAAAATTAAAAAATCAAACCCTCAAATCAGAGAGGAAGAAATGCAAATAAGAACAGTGTGGTTATTATGGTCTTCCTGCAGTAAACTGATTTATTGGATTTTCCAAATCGGGGCAAAGGATTGAAAGAATCTGGTTAACGCAGCTTGATTTCTGCAGGAGAAACCTGACTTTTGTCCAATTAACGGTTTCTGAAAGTCTGCAATACATGAGAAAGACTTTAGAAAGCACTGCATGCAGCAATGCATAAAACACATCGCTATCTGTGCGTCCTTGTGTCCAAATCCAAGGTCAAACTTTACCAGAAACTAAAATAAATAAGCCTCAGTATAAACACGCGCGAATTGCGTTCCCCGATCCCCTTGCCTTAACCTGATTTCTCTCAATAACTGGGTTTCATGTAAACGTAGACGGAGAGAGACAGAGAGACCTTGTCCACTGCAGCCCTCTCACCGAGGAGAGAGATGAGCGCCTCAACTGCCAAGCGACACAAAAAAACTCTCTCCACTTTTCCAAGAAGACCATGAATTTGTGCGCATGTATGCACATGTGTTTATGTAAGTGTGGACGTGCTGCGTACGGCGTAGCAACCTGGGCCAGGCAGCGAGGGATTATGGGGGATGAGTTTCTCAGAACCCTGACCCCATTCGACCCTGCTCAGCCCAAAGAAGTCTTGAGAGAGTGACTGCAGGCTGGCAGACGGAGTGGAAGACAAATTCAAAGTCAGAGAAATGGAGGAAGGCTATCAAAGAGGCAAACAGAGATAAAAAAAGACACAAGAGGCAGATGGAATGACGGGGACGGAGATGCAGATTGAGTCTATATCCACACTATTGCAGGTGAAATGTAAAACATCTGTTTTTATATTTGCTCAAGAGGCCTGCACATGCAAAATACCCAACAACCAGCAATACCAGCAATTTGCATGGATGGAAAGCATGAAATGGTAACATCATTTTCACATTTATCAGCATGTTTGATGTAAAATGATGTTAATTGAGGACCTTGTGAGCAGATGGACTCTTGGCCGGCTCCTGTCTAATCAAACACAAAGAATTATTTTTTTTTCAGAATGAACACCAACCAGCTTTCCCACTAACCCTGTTGTTTAATGACTGTAATTGTAGTTTTTCAGTCTGGCTTTAACAAACACGTAGAAAGTGAACCTTCCATAGATCTGTCACTGCTTCCAGCATCTGCATTACACGCGGCAACCCTGCCAGCATGAGTAGCGTGTGACGGCTGCCTCGCTGAACTGCTGCGTCTCTCACGCGTATGGTGTCCCCAAAGACAGCGTTGCTGCTGCTGCCAGCCCTTTCTTTCTACATATAGTATGCCTTGCATAATGGCCAGAAGATTTAATTTCAATTCATTAAAAATGCAATATATATTTACTTTAGACAGAAAAAGGTTAAGAAGCGTGTGCTCATTTGTAAATGATAATAATAATAATAATAATAATAATAATAATAATAATAATAATAATCCACAATTAAAAGCCGGTACTCTATAAGTTTACGGAGCTGTGCAAGTCACTGCATTTTCTACAACACTGTCCTGCAAATATTTCAGAATAAAAGCCTTGTGTTAACAAATGAAGGGATTCTGTCCATAGAAAAAAAAAACAGAGGGTTTTATTTTGAAACGGAAACAGGAAGTGTTGAGTAAAAAATAAATATAAATTTTGTTTTCATGTCTGTGACATATTCTACAGATATAGACATTGAAACAGTAGTAATATGTTGCTGATACGATGTCAACATACAGTCAAAAGATCATTTTCATTGTCGGTCTTTGCTGTGAACCGTGCGGCACGCAGAAAAAATTGGGGAGACCTCGAATCTCTAGAAGAGACATAGCTAACACCCATCCGAGCGGCGAAAACTAAACTCCAAAAACTTTAGCTGTGTAAAGAAATGCACCTCCTAAAACCATACAAAGCCCAGCACAGGAACACACAATGTGAACAAGTAAAGGGTGGTCTCAAAATTAAAATACTACATGCAGAACCTTTAATCAAGTCCCAAATGTCTGAGGTTGGTGCATTTCTTCTATTCAACAATTTAATTTCAAACTCAGTTTGCAGTTGAAAGGACTTAGAATATTATGTAATCTAGTTCTGGTTAATACGGAGCGGTCGGGTGCTGTAGTTCGATAGTGTGGCGAGTTTGTATCACAAGGTTCATTCAGCTAGATGGGGTAATGTCTGGTGTACTCATTGTGATTGGCGAGAACAACCTCCCCTTCTAATCCCACTAGTCCTGTTACATGATATCAGCGGGAAAGACATTCCTCTGCTGGTAAAGCCATCCCTTGTTCTCCCTCCGTTTTCTGTACATCCCCCTCTTTTGACTCTTTCATTTCCCCAATTTCTGTCCATCACTTCTCTTCTGTCTTATCTCTTTCTTTCATTCCCTTCTTCTCTCTTCCAGCCCACTGCCCTCCATCTTGCCCTACAAACATGGCCGTATTTGGGTTGTGGGAAGGGGTCGGGGTGTGGAGCTGAGATTATCACCATGGCGATCCACATCAAAACAGTCCATTAAGCGAAGGGTGGGAGTGTGACAGACTCGTTTCACACATCTCCAGCCCCGTTACTACAGTTACAGCAGGAGGAGCTGGAAGAGGAGCTTGATGTTAATATAAGGGCTGAGTCATGAATCGGTCAAAGGCCACTACAGCTAACAAGGATGACGTCGCCAAAACACTACGAGACATTGTGCTTTTATAAGCCTTTTTCTTTTTTTTACCAGCGTCATTGTTCTAAAACTGTCAGTTCATTGGAGCTGTAACTTAATTAATAGGAAACTCTGTTGGGATAAAAAAGAAAATAGCACAGTACTAGAGCAAAACCCACGAAACTGACACAAGAGACTGTGTTTCTACTGGCGTTATCTGCATAATACAGTTATGGATATACCGTCTTACAATTTCTTGTTAATAGTCATCTGATGTTTTTTTAATGCTAACTTTACAAGAAGATGTTAAACCACATCCTTCAACTACAAGATTAGAAATTACACATTATTCCTCTTACAAATTTAATGTTCAGTTCATAAACAATTAAACACACCCTGGCATAGTTCAACACACTCAGGAGTTTTGCTGCTACAGCCTAAGTTGATCTTAAAACTTATATCATATCATCACACACATATCAACACGTTCTCGTCCCAACTCGTCACATACCGCCCCTTGGCGTCACTTCATTTTCAGCATCAAAACCACTATAGTTAGCCTTGCCGTCACTTTAGGTTTGGGCAACAAAACCACCACTATAGTTAGGTTTAGAGAAGAAGTGAAAGCGAAAATGGCATTGAACGTTGTGAACACGGGACATGAATGAACAACTGATTTGACGCACAGGACACAATCAGCAGCCTCCTGGATGAACGCCTTGTGTTTGTTGGACCCATCCAACTCCCCTTACCGCCCACCTGGTGTGTGTCTTTTCGCTCTCTTCTACGTCACCACACTCCCATCGCACTATTTCGGAGCCTTTAGTGTTGCTGCAGATGAGTTCACATTGCAGTTAATGGAACGCCCGGTATGCGTTTCATACCGGCGCTAAAGGGTGCTATGTGCGTCGGTACCGGATGCCAATGGCCATGAAAAAGCCTCAGTATTTAACGTCCTGGAAATGAGAACGGGCTATACACATGCAGACCTCTGCATTCAACCCATCCTAAGCATTGAGGAGCAGTGGGATGTTGTAAAGCGCCCGGGGAGCAACTTGGGGTTCAGTTTCTTGCTCAAAGACGCTTCAACATGTGGAGAGTAGGAACCGCCAACCTTTTGGTTGAAGGACGACCCGCTTTCCCCCCTGAGCCACAGAACTGTTCTTGGGAGGAGAAACTTGTATTCTTAGATGACAATGCCAGAAAAAATTATTATTTCAGAGTAATTGTATACGAATTGTGCTTCAAGTCTGAAGCAAAGAATGAGCCAAGAGCTGACAGAAGATTACATTCCAGTCGGGTTTTCCCAGTTTCAAAACATCCCTCTTGGCACTTTGTCTTTATGTTTGGCAATGAAGAAACATCTTTAGAAATGTCTTTGGTTTAGATTCACTATGTCAACACTGAAGAAACATGAAATGTTTTCACTTATTTTGGTTGCTAAGACGATTGTGCAACTGAAAATGAACTTTGAGGAATTCCTCCGAGGCTCAAAGAAGTGCAGTTCAGGAAAAAGAAAGGAAAGCCAGCTATACATTAGAGCTTTCCCCCTATGTAATAGATAGATATGTTTCCACAGTTCTCATACCACAACAGCAGACCACTGTAATATCTATTACCCTTCTTCTTTTATCCCATTCAACAGAGCCAACATGGTGGACACAGCCGTCACTGCGCACATCTGGTTTCTCCTGAATTCACAGCACTGTGGCAATGACGTAGAACCAAAGATGGAGGAGCTGCTGGCCCATCTGTTTCTGCTGAAATCCCAGTTTCTCTCCGAGTGAGAGACAGGATCTGCGGTGGTGATGATGCAGAGCCAAGATGGAGGAACAGAGGGGACGGGGCCCACATCTGTTTCTGCTCAGCGAGCATACTCAGTTCTGAGGAAAAGGGCCTGTAGAGCTGGCTTTACTGGGGAATGGACACCGTGCTCGCCAAGTCAGCCTGCTGCCTTACTGGCACCGGGGCGATAGCCACACATGCACACACGGAGCAAGGGCATCAAGGGCAGAGCGTAGGCGGCTGTGTGTGTGTGTGTGTGTGTGGTATTCTGGGTTGGACCATACTTGGATGCGCCGGGCCAAGCAGCAACTTTGTCGGAATGCTCTTTAACTCGCTGTCTCTTCGTCTTTCCATCTCTCCGTTCCCTGTGATGTTTAAGTTCTGGCTCATTTTTTTTCTCTCTCTCTTTACAAGCCTTCCATCCATCTCCCTCCTCTCTCTCTCATCTGTCCTTAAAAATCTCACATTCCTCTCCTCTCTCTCTGTTTGCCCCCCCTGCCTACCTCCCGCCAATTCTCTGGACCCTCATGCTCTGATTGTTTTACAGGAAGCCCAGTCACGGGGTGTTTGTGCATGTGTGTGTGTGTGTGTGTGTGTTGGTGTGTGGTAGCTGACTCAGCCTGATCTCCAGCCCGGTACGGAGACCCTGGCAGACCAGAACAGACAACCGACGACACACTGACATCCTCCTGTCCGTCATGTGTTGTTTGACTACTACAGTATGTGCAACATGAAACTATGACACTCACAAGCTGAGCTGTCGACTTCACTTTCCTTTTCCTGCTTTGGCACTCGTCTAAGCCGATTCTCTGCTAGTGTGTTCTGTGTGTGTGTGTGTGTGTGTGTGTGTGTGTGTGTGTGTGTGTGTGTGTGTGTGTGTGTGTAGTGTAAGAAGCTGTGCAGTCTCCCCCACTGCAATGCAGTCAAACACTGCCTCTTCTGCATGTGTGTGTTTTGCATTTTGCAGATGTCCAGACTTGCACCGGCACTACTGTACACTCTGTGAGTGTATGTGTACAGGCAGGTTTAAATGCATTTGAGCGTGAAACGAAACACGTTTTCTCACTTCACATCTGGTGGTATCAAGTCATGCTGATATTTTTTGTTGTATTTGCACACATTATTAGATATCCGAATGAATTCTACAATGATGTGAATCTTGCATCCTCACTAGATAACTTACAGACCTTGTGGTGAACAGTAGGGCTGCAGCAAATAATTATCTGTTAATTATTTTCTGCTTGTTTTGTTGAGCCAACAGCCCAAAACCCCAAAATACAAATTTTACAATGCTTTGAAAAGAGTGAAGTACAATTAAATACAGAGGATGCTTGGTATGTTTGCTTACGAATGACTCACTGAATTAATTATGTAATTTGTAGTCAGTTAAATCAACTAAATGCTTAATCAACTCGTAGTTTTAATAGGCACTACTTTCTATTGAAACGAATAGTCCCTATGAAAACTGACGGTATGTTCTGTGGATTATCCAGAGGAACTAGGGACATTTTTTCTGGAAACAACTGTTGCTGGTAAATTTTTCAAATGTTATTTTTTAGGGCTGCCCCTGTCATTGTGGTCTGAGTTGGACTAATCGTTTCTTGTGCTTTTTCATGCTGAATGACTTATTTCTAAGAAACGTATGAGCACATCTCTGGTAAACACCATATTTAAAGTGGTGCTTTTGTGCAATTCTTTGTGGAGAAACTCAGTAAGTTGACTAAGAATTTCTTTGGTCGAGGACAGCCTTTGTAATTTTTCAGTGCTGTGAGCAGAACAAACCAGTTTCCAATCATCTGTATTGTATTGAGTTGGAGGCAGAAATCCTAGAGACAGAAATCTAAAAATACAAGCAAATAAAACCAATACTGTCTGCATGGCAAGATACCACTAGGCTTTGTTGGCATTTAGGTGAATTAACCAATTAAATGCACATTTCCATAATGTTTTAATCCACCTAAACCAAACCACCCCAGTTATATTTATAGACTTACAACAATTTTGCCATCTCCAAAGTCCAAACAATATTCTAAATACATGACAAGTCTGTCACCACAAAAATAAAATTCATACCAACATGGGTGTGTTACAAAATGTTCAGACTTTATTTATCTAATGTAGGACATAGGATCATTTGAGTTATGCTCAAATTTCCCACCACACTCGTGGATTTTGGGAATCGCACACTTTCCCACACCTGACCCAGATGTGATATAGCTCTGATCCGACACCATGCTGTGTTGCGACCAAAGCAAAGTTTTATGGGGAGGGTAAATTAAAGAAGAGTCTGACAGTTACAGCGAGGAAGTCGATGAATTTATATCTCTCGTTATGTTTTTCTGTCGTCACCTCAGCGCATAAATGAGACACTCGGCTCTTTTCAATAACTCAGACGTACATCTGACGCGTCATTAAAGAGGAACAGTACCACAATGAAGTGTGTGTGCGCCCTCATGTCTTTCCACTTCTTTATGTGTGTGCGTGCGATAAGGCTGAGCTGTGGTGTCTAAATCTCAGAGCTCAAAGGTTTCCTTCATCTCGAGCAGGACTCTACAGGTATGTGACTCCCCCCCTCCCCCCTCCTGTCTCCCCTCTCTCTCTCACCCACCCCCCACCCCCTCTGTGGCTCAGCCTTCACCAACAAGGCCGGTATTGTAGCGAGGGTAAGACGATAGCGCTCAGGGACGGGTTCAGCTATGTGGTTACCCAGACAACCTCTCATACCCCCTTCCCCACCTTCCCACCACTACCTCCCCCCACCCCCACTGGATCCCTTCACCTCAATGAGGCTGCATACATCCATTCATTTTTTTTTGGGTGACATTCTGTGAGAAGAGAAAGAGAGGAACGAAAGGTGTGTTTTATCAGGAGAGCTTGAATGCAGAGGGGCATTGAGGTTGAAGAGGACAAAGCCAGTCACATAGAGACGGAGGGAGAGGTCAGCGAGGACAGAAGTTATTCTTCCGCAAAGAGATATGGGCTGCTTTGGTTGCATAAAAAGAGCATAAAAGAGCATAAAAAGGCCAGACTAGCAGCAGCAATGTACACAGGAAGGCCCAGTTTGTCTCCTTTCTGTTGGTTTTGGGGTGCAATTTTAAAATCAAAGGAAAACATTCAGACCTACTGTGAACCGTGAACTGTTGCTGTTCAGTTGTGTGTGCCAGTCTCTCTTCATGCTTTGTGCGTGCGTGTGTGTATGTGTCCTACCTTGTGTGTGTGTCTCTGGTTCACTGTTTCGTGGACTGCTGCGGAGTCGTCTCTCCGGCTTCTTCCCTCCTGGACTGCAGAGTCCGCCCCCTGACCCCACTGACCCGAGCGACGGGGCGTGTGATTTGTTGCTGCATCACAAATAAAGTTACAAAACAGCGTTTAATTCATGCAAGCCAGGATTTTGAAATATCAATCCATATTTGCAGTTTAGCATTTAAAGGAACAGTGTGTAGCATTTGAGGGATCTAGTAGGCAGAAATGTAATAAAATATTATTAAGTATGTTTTCTTTAGTGTATAATCTCCTTAAAATAATAAATCCTTGTGTTTCGTTACTTTATAATGAGTCACTTATATCTACATACAGAGCGGATCCTCTTCACAGTCGTATCTAGAAGGTAACCCACGAGTTGGGAAACTCTCGCGAGATGGTTAGGGTTAGGCATTGATCTCGTAAAGTTAAGGTTACGAGAGGTCATCGGGCAGCGAGTCTCGCGAGAGTTTTTGCAAGTTTTTGCCAGATTTCACAATTTGCAGGTTACCGTCTAGACACAACCTCTTCACGGAGCCGGCCACCATTTTTCTACAGTTGCCTAAGAATGGACAAACCAAACACTGGCTCTAGATAGAGCCATTTGCGTTTTTGCGTCGGACACCATAGTTTTCCTGCATGCTTGGCAAACGGGAGAAATTTCACTTGGTTGCAAAAATGACCTGCAACCTCGCCACAAGATGCCACCAAAACCCACACACTGCACCTTTAACATGTGAAAAAAAAGACAATCGAGTCAAAGCGGATCTCAGAGAAGCAGTATGCTCACCTGTATCCGTTGTGTGCTGGCCCCAGGCTGCCCTTATAGAGAGTGGAGGGAGGGGAGTTGAGTCGGTTCTGTCGCTCTAGTTGTCTCTGTTCCTTTATCTTTTTGGGCTGTGGCTTACTGTACGTCTCCTCTCTGCCTATGTAGTTAGACATCCCATAAACTGGGATGATTTCTGAAAGAGGAGATGAAAGAAGAGAATAAAAATCTGCACAAAGAATATTTTTTTTAATTTGATTAATAAATATTTTTTTAATTCCACATAAACCCCCTTGATTTTTTTCTTGCAGTAGCATAAAGTCCAGTCGGCAGCATGTCAGTACCTGGGTCGTACATGGGGGGAAGGTGGTGCTGGTAGTACTGGTGGGACAGCTCCCCGGGGCTGACAGGGGGGTAGAAAGAGTGAGAGTTGGGGATGAAGTGAGGGTGAGGCAGGTAGGGGGGCAGGTGGTGTGTGGGGGAGAGGGCCGGAGAGTAGGAGGGAGGGTAGCACTCTGGAGACTGGGGGGTCACCACCACCCGGCGGACCCCTGTGGTGTCCTCCAGCACCTGCGGGAGACACAGAAGAAAGGAAAAAAGTGAGGTGAGCGTGGGAGGAATAAAAAATGTGTTTCAGGAAGTCACAGTTCACTTGGAAATTTTGCACACAGCTCCAAAATGGTTTCTGTGCCCACAAATCACATGAGGTCAGTCAACTGCACAGAGTGTGTGATCGCTTTATATGTTGATGTTGAGTGGGGGGTTGTATGGATAGCGCTTACTCAAAGTGGTTCAAGAATCAGTTTGTATCTTATTATTTAGTTACAATTTGACATTTGGTATGACATTAAAATGTCATTTGAGTCAAGGGGATAATATACAGATTGTCAATTAGTTTCTGCATATGAGTTATGCTGATATCACAGGTTTTTATTACATTACATACGGCTTAAAGGAATAGTTCAACACTCTGGGAAATACACTTATTGACTTAGATCAGTGTTTCCCAACAATTGAGTAAGCTGACGACCCCTGACTAAGTGATATATTTTATGGATATTTCATATTATATTCGATGCATAACAATACTAGTACAGAACAACAGATGAACTGTACAATTAACCCAAAGAGTGAACGCAATAACTGCAGGAAGTTCATGTAAAACAAGTGATTTGGATGGATTTTGCATCAGAGATGAGTTTTCGTGTTATTTTGAGGAACGTTTATACAGTCCTTTAACATTCTAATATTCTAATATCTATTTTAAAGCTATTTATAGAGCTGCAACGATTAATTGATCCGTTGTCAACTATTGAATTAATCACCAACTATTTTGATAATCGATTCATCGGTTTGAGGAATATTTTTAAGAAAAAAAAAAGTCAAATTTCTCTGATTCCAGCTTCTTAAATGTGAATATTTTCTGGTTTCTTTACTCCTCTGTGACAGTAAACTGAATATCTTTGAGTTGTGGACAAAACAAGACATTTGAGGACGTCATCTTGGGCTTTGGGATAAACCGATCAACACTTTTCACCATTTTTCTGACATTTTATAGACCAAACAACTAATTGATTAATCGAGAAATTAAATCAATAATGAAAATAATTGTTATTTTGCAGCCCTAGATTCAAAGATTCTGGCGCACCTGCTCTTACAAAATGATGCTGTCAATCATTTGTGTAAGAGCAGGTGCTCTGCGGATATCTAATAAAGGAAATGAATCGCATAATTGATTTAACAAGCGGGGCATTGTGCTAACAGGATGCTTTGGCCCGTTAAGTGGTGAAAACAAGTGCCGCAATGTTGTCATCAGATGGTCTGCAGATTTCAATAACAGCGAGTTTCAATGAACTGCCTCAAATTAACATAGATGCCATACATGTGTTCACTTTCACATTCACGGACACCCACACACACGCATTCCAACTATTCAGACACTTTCACTGGCCTGCATTCCTAGAAGCGAGCAAACACACACTCCCTGCAGAGAGGGGGAAGTCATCTGCTGGTCCCCAACAACAACAACAACAACAACACACACATACACTAAATAAAGCTACCCCAAACTCCCCCTCACACACACACACTCTGAGAGGCAACAGACTCAGTGCCAGAAAACAACAGACAGAGAGAAAGAAGAGAGAGTATTAAAAAGGGGGTCATGAGGGGAGGAAGGGGGTTACAGAACTAATCCGAGTGAGAAAGCTTGAGAGAGGGGGAGAAGAAGAGGAGTAGGAGGAGGAGGAGGAGGAAGAGGAGGCCCCGCTTCCCCTCCAACGCTGCAGAGGAGAAAAACAAGAGTGTTTACAGGAAAACAAGGGCAAAGTCCCTGCATGAGTACATGTGGATCCGACCTACAAACCCACGCAGCATTTACTGGCAAGGAGACACTCACATATTCCAAATAATACAAGCTGGAAGGGACATACAAATACGCATGCACGTGTGCACACACACACACACACACACCCACCATCACAATGCAGAGCCATTAGCACAAACCACCAAGGACACACACACACACACACGTGCAAAATCCATCTGTCAATGCACTACTTTCCACCACCGCAGTGCTGTTTCTCCATCCATCCCTTCTTCCACCCCTCACTCCACAATAACCCACCCACCCAGTGCCTGTCTCCACTATCAGCCATGTTTACGTAAGAGTGACAGTGTTTCCCGCTCACACTTGGCCCAGGCCCTGCTAACACACACACACACACACACACCCACACACACGCAAACACACACCCACGGTGAGCCAATGACCTGACTTCCATTGGACATAGGAACACAATCCCAACCACATGCAGACCACAGACGTATCTGCAACACTATACTTGTGAGGACAGACTATTGATTCAATAACCTTTGACCCCTCCACACTACTGACACAGCAAACTCAACCTTTACCCAATTCGTAATGTCAAGCTTGGATGGCAAAAATCGAGGGATAAAATCCTCACTTTCAAAGACTTTTCCTCATCTTTCTATTCTTGTGAGGACATCTTATAGAGTACACATTCTTGCTCTCTCTCTCTCAAACACACACTCCCACCCAAGAGAGAGTCAGAAAAACAAGTGCCCCCCCGACACCCAAAATTCAGCACATTCCTGCTCGGTTCTCGGTACTACACATGAGGCTGCCTTAGTTACTACTCTTTCAGCGAGGATAGGTGTAATGCTTGGTGCATGCTTCCTGTGTGGTTCGATGTGCACGAGCTCTCCACAAATAGCCTGACTTCCATCATATTAATGAGGACCACTTCATCCACTTCTGATAGTAGTTTGTCAAAATAAACACTAACAGTGAAAAATCTGTGGTCTTTCAGCCAGTCCTACTCAAATCTCTTATGTTGCATAACCATATTTGTAATGCGACTATTTTTATACGCCAGGAGATTATGTATTCGGTTGTGTGTGCATCTCTCTGTCTCTCTGTCTGTCCATGGCTAATCTCACATACTGCTGGACTCATCAAACTTATATTTTTTGTGCTCATTTATGACTGTTTGCTCAAGGATCTGTCACGCTTGCGGTGATTCACACTTTTTGAAAACATATTTTATTGACTGTTATATACCGTCATTGACTGCTGACACCTCATTACTCTTAACCAGCTGGTATGGGCCGCAAGTGATCAACAACTGCTTCGATTTGGACTCTTGTTTCCGCTACGGATTACAAAGACATGTTGTATGTATGTTTGTATGTAGAACTGTCGCTTAGCAAATGACAAACTGAACCGAGCGCTGACTACAACGGAGCACGTCTTCTCATGTCGGTAGGAGGGTAGCTGTTAGATGAGAGTCCTACAGTGTGTGTGTGGCTAACAGAGCTAACAGCAAACGGAGCTAAACCCACAGCCGGACTGACAGTTTCTGTTCAGAGGAAGTGTTAAACAGTCAACATGAAGCATGAACTGCAGTTTAGCTGCACGGAGCCAGTGCAGACACCTGCGTAGATTAAAAAGAGAGCGTATGTTGCATGAAACGTGCAGGTCGAGCGCCCCGGAAGCTCACCTGGTAGAGTGAGCGCCCCATGTACCAAGGCTGAGTCCCAGCCCAATCCCACTTTCTCCCCCTTTCATAACTGTCACTGTCAAATAAAGGCAAAAAGCCCCAAAAAAATCATCTTAAAAAAAAATGTGCCGGTGAAAAAACGTGTCTGATACGCTTGCAGTGTAGACGGGGGGATTGGTTTGTACTCAGTCAAACATTACAGTAGTGGTCGCTGCAGACACACATCTCATCATGGTGGAGATCTGCATTCTACTGACTACACTTTTCTAGTTTGGCTGTAAATATATCATTTTAATTTAATTTTCCTTACTTCATTTCAGGAAGTTTCCAGAAAAAAAGCGTCATACGTTGCCACAAACCAAAAGGCTGTTCAACTGGCACCAGTAAACTGACACCTTATGAAATAAATACTGAATATATTTGCCTCGGAAAGATGTTTAATTAAGGTTTTTATACGTATTATTTACTTGTTACTAATAAAAATAGGCTTTAAGAGTCAATAATATTAGATTGCAATATTAAGATTGGCTTACAAAGCCTTATTTTCCAGAAGTATAAATGACTGGTTAATTAAATGCAGTTACACGTGTTGGTCTCCAACTGACTGAAACGCTCCAACAAAACACAAACACATGATGAACATAAAAACCATGTCTGAAAGGAAAAAACCTAAAAACACAAACTAACCTGTGAGATGTATCCTGGGGGAACGTGGATGGGGGGGATTGACCCATTTGGGGACATCATGGGAACCTCAGCAGGACCTGCGAGGGAGGAGAGGAATTATTTATTTAACCAGGCAGCTAAAGTAAATTTGCATTTACATTCGTCAATCAACACATGCAGAGACACAAACACAGCCACACACACACACTGAGGGGCTGGCGAGTGTGACACAGATGTGCAACACCTTTATTGTAAAACGCCCCTTATTTCAGTGAATAAACCTCTACCAAATGTAAATCTAAGGCGGTATTTTCCTCTTATTTCTGGCAAACACTTAAAGCTCTTGGAGATGACGACGTCTGTAGCATCGTGATGGATGGATGTACAACATATGAGGGCATGCTGAAAAGGAAAACCTCAGCTCTGAAGGAGAAGCAAGAGAATCTAATAGAATTAGCAGATTGAAAATGATGTTGACTTTTCCACAATCCATATCTCCCCCCCAAAAAAAACTCTCTCTTCCTCCGTCTCTCTCTGATGGAGGTCTGCGGCTGCCGGCTGGTAAAGTCATTGGGACCCCGTTGGGACAGCTGGAGGCAGACCTGGCCTCAGAATAAATCATACTGCACACACACACACACACACAGAGAGAGAGAGAGAGGCCATTTCTACCTACGAACACAAGTATGATACGAATAGTTGCTGTCAAATGTCAGTTGAATATTCTAAAACCGGATTTCCTCTAAAGGGTCATTACATATTTTCTCACTTACCTATGGTCGGTATGTGAGAAAATAAGCTT
Organism: Sebastiscus tertius; assembly: GCA_916701665.1. Lineage (NCBI taxonomy): Eukaryota > Metazoa > Chordata > Actinopteri > Perciformes > Sebastidae > Sebastiscus > Sebastiscus tertius. The sequence continues at coordinate 888 of CAKAOH010041944.1, read as the reverse complement.
TTTTTCCTTTTGTAATTTAGATGAACTGACCCTTTAGCTCCTGTTTTCATCCCTCCCTTGCTTTTCTCTCATTTCCTCTCCCCCTTTCACCCAGTCTCCTTCCTTCAATAACTTCTCTCTCCGTCCATTCTTGTGTCTCACTTATTTTCTTCCCTCCATCCTTCTCTGGACCTTCGCTCTTCTGCTCTTACTCACTTTTCTCTCCTTTTTCTCCCTCTTCCTCCATCCCTCCATCCCCATTTTTCAGGAATTTCTACTGTGTGATCCTCCCTCTTTCCCTCTCTTCACCTATTACTCACATCCTTCACTCCCTCCTTTCGTTTTCAAATATTACTCACTTCATCCTTACTTATTTCCCCTAAGTCATCCTCTCCCCCCTTTTTCTCCCCTCTCTCCCTAAATCATCCCCTCTGTCCCTTCCATCCCTCCATCTCTCACACACCTCCCTGACCTCTCACCAGCCAAACAAACAGGTACAGTAAACACACACACACACACACACATATACCCACGCACACACAAACACAACCTGAGCAAAGTCTGCAGTGTGGACAAATGTGTGTGTGTGAGTGTGTGTGTAGTGAGTAGGTCACAGGTATGAAGAGACAGACCTCTCTCAGTCCTGTCTGCTCCCCTACCATGGAGACTATGAAAGTCCTCATTGAGTAGAAGGTCATAGTATGGGGAACACACACACACACACACACACACACACACACGAACACAGAGCTCCTCTAAACCGCTTTCCATCACTGCTCAGGACACACTTTCCCTCTCGCTCACACACACACACACACACACACACGCACACACTGTCCCAAATACACACTCTCTCCATGAGTCTCAGCCGCCTTTCGCTCAGACACACACATACACACACACACACAC